>VZRF01013105.1:26014-264904 GCA_013396875.1 Vireo altiloquus | reverse complement strand
TTGGGTAAAAAGTTTTTAAAACAGTCTGTACTCAAGATCTTCTGGCCATCTTGCAGCATGATTCTGATTGTGCTAAGCCCAGGCAGGGGCGGCCCACAGAAATTGAGATGAGAACTTAAGAACATGAAGAACAAAAGCTGCACTTGTGACTCCTTTCTTTCCTGGTATGGAGCCTTGAAAAAGAAGAAAAAGCAGCCTGGCCAGGGGGATCAGGCTTTGTCACTCCTGGGCTGTGAGTGGTGTCTCACAGTGTTTGTTGTCCCTGAAGCCTGTTCTGGGGTGTTGTGGCAGTCCCTGGCTGGATCAGACTGTGCCTGCTCACGTTCAGTGTCCCCAGGCTGCCTCTACACCCAGATCCTGAGGGATGGCAGGCTCCTGGTGGCTGTCTCCTCGTATTTCCTCCCAAACACAGGTCAGCTGCAGGAACACCAGGCTGGCCTGGATGGATTCAGGATTGTGTTTAATGGCTAGTGTGTGTGAGTCTGAGGCTTACATGAGGCTCAGAGACCTTCTGCTCCAATCTTGCTCCAGCTCTCTGCCTCCTGCTGCCTCCCCAAGCCCTGCTCTGTGCTCGGATCACTCATGGAAGAGGCTGACAGTCATCCTTTGCCCAGCTGGGAGCCATGGACAGAAAAGCAGAATAATCACTGGGGCAAATTTAAACTGCAGGGCTCTCCCCAAGCTCCCAACAGATCCATCACCTCCCCCAGCAGCTCGGGAGAGGATGTGAGCCACGAAAGGCAGCAGCAAGTTAATCCTCGTGCTGTATAAACCAGCCAATAATATGCAGGACGTTTCCTATTAACCACCACACATCCAGACAATTACTCTGATTGATTCCAATCAGGTTTTACACCAGGCTTTATCCATCAGCACAAAGCTTCGCTGCCTGTTAATATCATGGGAAAAACCATTCCTAATGGAGGCTGCCAAACTGCACGGCACCAGCATTAAGCAGCCACAAGAATTGATGAAGCAAACGCAGCCTTGGGATGGCTGGGGATTTGCAATCTCCATGGAAAGTGCAATAAAAATCTATTGGAGCATCCACACAACACCAATAACTCTCCCTGTGTTCGGAATGGATTTTTATCCTGATGGGAAGGAGTGGAGAGATGCCTGGAGATAGATGTGTCCTGCAATCAGGATTATGACATGTGTGATACTAGTGGGATGGATGGAGGGATGGATGGATGGATGGATGGATGGATGGATGGATGGATGGATATATGGACGGACTGACAGAAGATCTGGTTCATTCCCTGCTGCCTTTCAGCTGGGTCTGGGAGCCTTCCCCTCTGTCCATCCCAGCAGAAATTCTCTTATCTTTGTGTTTGCTCTTTCTAACGTGTTTGCAGCAGGCACAGTGGTCAAAAGGAGGGTGCTGGATGTAAGAAACAAAGATATCCATGAACTTTAGAGACATAAATCAACTGTTACTTTCTCAAGGTGGGGATGAGAATTATTTTTGTCCTCTACCCCCTGTGCTGATGCCAAGAAAGGTGCATGAGGAGGATGCTCTGCCTCGAACTGTTCAACCTTGAACTATTGCTGCCAGAAGCATCTTAAAATCGTAAAATCTTGGAATATTCTGAGTTAGAAAGGACTCTCAAGGATCATTGAATCCAAAAGGGATCATTGAATCCATGGGACACCCTGCAGGGTGAGAGCAATAGGATCTTCCTCCAAAGGTAGAAGGTGGCCAAACCATTCCAAAACCCACGCTGAACGCACCAGAGCCTCTCAACGCCAAACACAGCCATAAAATCAGCCATAAAACCTCTCCATAAAACCAACAAATCAGTGACACAGCAGGCCCAGCCCAACAGTTCTGCCTGTGGCAGCTCCATGGGCCCCTCTTCGTTACTCACCCCAAAAATCTGAACTTGGGACCTACATCCCAAGTGACTCCTCCTGCTCCATGTGTTTTCCAGGCATCTCCTCCAGGATGTTTCCCAGCCCCCTCCTGGATGCCTTATTGATGTGTTGCTGCCTCTTCCATTAGGAAAAGTACTCCACAAGCAAATGAGTGTCAGGGGTTTACCTGGTGGCAGTCTCAGGTGACAGTTTGTCACTTCCAGCAAGAGCCACTCTGCAGAGTCCCTGTCCCACACTGGTGTTCCCTCCCCTAACCTGTCAGTTGTTCACCTCCAGCGCGTGGATTTAGCTGGTTTGGCCATAACGAGGTGTTCCTCAGCCTGCTGTTAAACAGGACTTTATCCAGGCTCATGGGTAGTAGACAGGGAGTTGTCCTTGCTCCTCCCATGGTTGAATGGGTGCCAGTATGGATTAAAATATTTCCAACACTACATCTTCTCGTATTTTGATCACCTGAACTACAAATTACCAGCACTACACCTCCAATAGATGTTTGTGAGCACCTTTACACACTGTCCTCCCCCAGCATCAGACTTATGGTTACTTTTTTCCCTGACTTGATCAGTTTTCCCTCCATTTTTCTTTCTTACGCAGCAGGAAAAATACCCAACACTTCCAAAGTGCTGTCAATATCACAAAATACTTTTGACCAAAGCCCTGGGTTATTTTATCAGATGTTGAGGAGAAAGAGGAATGGCAAACAGCCCAGAGCACTGATCAGAAAACCTGGTTCAGCTTATTAATTTAACACCTGGCATTGGCTGCCTTGTGCAGCAAGGTCCATAATATGGATTCCAAATAATTAGAGGAAGGTCAGGGGCAGGTGCAGACCTTCTGCCTGCACTGAGGCAGCCAGCTCAGGCACAGCAGGTGGGAGATGCTGACCTCGGATTTATGTGGGGGCCTCATTTCTAGTCAGTGATTCAATATCTAATTAAAGCATGTGCAGCACCCATGGAGTGATTTGTTGGAGCTGCTCTGAGGAAGCATCAATTGGACGAGAACTTTGTGAGAAGCAAATTCCTATTCCCACTCAGAATATCCCACCCTCTGGTCTCAAACAGCTCCTGAGGTACAAATTTTAGTTTTTGCGTTGCTTAATAACCTTGAATTGTTCCCTCTGATTTCACGGGTGTTTAAAGGAAAGAATTGGAGATTTCTGCCCGTGGCCTTGCCAAGGAGGACAGGGATGAACTGGAATTCTCAGCCAGGCCCAGGCAGCCCTAATTCCTTCCCTAGGCCCAAGACACAAAATTCAGAGGAGAAATCCTTACATCTGAAGAGTGACAGCACCAGTTTGCAGTGACACATATAGACCTGGGTGGAGGCAGGAGAGAGACTCAGAGAGCTCTAAAGATATTTAATAACTTAATTCCTCTGGAGCAAGAATCGTGATGCATCCTGAGAAGCACGCTCTTCTGAGGAGCTTTTCTTGTAACACAGGAGGAAATTCAGTGCTGCTGCTTGGAGGGTCTGTGGGATGCTGGGTGATTCAGGTGGTCGATGATTATTTCCATCCTGCTGCCAGGTTGGTTTTCTTCTCCTGCAGCTTCCCTCCATCCCTTCAAACACAGCTCAATCCCAGTTTGTGTTTGCCTTATGGATTCCTTTCCTTACTTTTCCCCTCAGATCTCTGGCGATTACCACATGCAGGGAAAGGGGATCCTCAGCACCAAGGAGTCAGTGTAGCTGGGAGCTAGCTGGGAAAGAGGAGCCAGCAGCAGCAGCAGCAACAGCAGCAGTAGTAGCAAGTCAGATCTCTCTCTGGCACAAGAAACTTATCCTGTTAAAATAACTCTTCCTTTATTCCCAGTCTGACCAGAATAGATACCACCAGCTCACGCCAGAGCCCCCACTGGACACAGATCTCACATTCAGGGTTTTCTCAAATCTATGATTAGGTCTAGGTCCAGAAAGATCCATAGAGTAATTCCCAGAAGACTGCTTGCAGCTCAGCTCAGGGATTTCTCCACCCTCCTATCTCTCACGACCTTGTCACAATGACTGGCAGGTTGAATTTTAGACCAGCTGGTGGCTGTGACATTGACACACCTCACACTGGAATCGTTTAGATGAGCAGATAAAGTTGTCATTCAAAATCTATCCTTAAAGCATCCCCCATCACACATCCAAAGGAAATCCATAAATCCAGCACATGTCCTCCCTGTATGCCCCTGGGGGGAAGCAAAACTTTTGAGTCACCTTTTTTTTTTCTTTTCAGGATGCAGAACCTGAGATCCACAGGAGAAACATCTCTGGCTCACTGAGCCTCGAGTTTTAAATGGAAACCAGGAATCCTGATGCCTGGTCTGCAGGGAAAAGACCACTTCATAATAAACCCAGCATGACAACTCTGATCCAAACTTCATCAACTGCAATCAAAGGCAGGAAAACAAAGGAGGGGATGGAGGGAGACAGCTAAAATGAGTGAGTCGAGATGAGCTGAGCACACATTTTAATGGGGATTTGGACTCCCCGCTGCTGCTGCTGAAAGGCTTCTGCAACAATCTTGGCTTCCCCTTCCTGGATTTACTGAGCTAATCAAACACAATTCAGAGTGGACCGTGAGCCAACAAAATCCACAGCTGGTGAGAGGGAGTTTGGGAGCAGACCACGGCGTGGACGGATGGGAGAGAAGCTCCTGCTCCAGGCAGGAGAGGGAAATGGCCAAACACCACCCCAAAGAGCCACAGCAGCCAACCCTGCCAAGAGCAGAGCCAGAGCCACCACCAGGGTGGAGGGGAGGAGCAGTTTGGTGGCTCCATGTCTGTAAAGAGCTTCCAGGCTCATCCTGGCTGGATGGGCACAGCCAAGGTGCTCACCACGCTCTGCACCAGCAGCTCTGGGGGCTGGACTAGTAAGGACACAGATCAGAGGTTTTCACGTGCAAACTTTCTTTGCAGAAAATACAGAAATGACCTAATGGCTGCAACAGCTCAGCCCAAATATCCACAGAGCCCTTCATTCATCCTCCGACCCCAACAGCAGAAAAAAATAACAAAACAAAGATAATGAAGTGAAAATTCTCCCAGTTTAAGCTCCCAGCTTCCAGCCGGCACCGGCAAGGGACTGCCTGCCCTGGAGCCTGTGCTGATGTCATTGTATTGAACAGCTCTCAACAGATCTTCCTTTCGTTAATTTGTCTAATTGCTTTCCAGCCAGTTGTGTTCCTGGCCTCCATAATGTACCTCTCAGTGCTACACAGATGAATGATACACTATATGAAAATGTCCTTTCTTCTGTTTGTTTTAATATTGCGCTTGATAATCTCACACAAAGTTCCCCAGATCTCGTGTTATGAGAAATAGGCAGTAATCATCCCCTCTTCGCTTTCTCCATTACACTCCTGATTGTCTGGATCTATTGTGGCCCTCTCAGTCATCTCTCTTTTAAGATGAAAATTGCCAAGTCACACAATCTCTCCTTGTGTACCTCTGACAATCCTCAAAAACTCTCTCTAGCACCAATTACCTTTTCTGCTTCATTCTTCACCCGTTTTTAGCTCATTTATAAATACACCAAACACCCTCAGCAGACATTCCCATGGGACCTTCCCAGATACTCCCTTCCTCCACCACAACCCTTTATTCATGGTCTTTATTTCCCACCTTTGAACTGGTTGCTAATCTATCAGAGGACTCATCTTCCTGTCCCATGACAGCATAGCTGAGATTCCTAGCTATGGGAAAAGTATAAATTCCTTTGTATTAAGCACATCATCCCTATCACATGGACTTTGATTTATTTAAAGAACAATAATTGACTCGTGACACACACTGCCCTCCCCCAGCGTGTCATGTGCCTTTTTTTATTCATCTATTCTTAATCACGGCTCAATCAAATTAATGGGGAAAAAAATACATTCCATAGAATCATAGAATCCCAGAATGGTGGCTTGGGAGGGATCTTAAAGATTATCTAATTCCAATTCTTCTGCCACGGTCACCTTCCACTATCCCAGGTTGTTCCAAACCCCGTCCAACCTGGCCTTGGATGCTTCCAGGGATCATGGAGCAGCCACAGCTTTGATTCAAACCTCATGGTTTCAAATTCCACCTCTTGGACCTTTCAGAAGTTTGATTTTAAAAAAAAAAATACATATATGTTTTCCACCTTTCATTCTTCCATCAGGGCCAGAACAGGCAATGAGGTGTAGAGCAGATTTAATAACGTGGCAATTTCACACCAGAGTTTCCCAAGATCTTGCAGTGAACATCACTTTTATGCTGTAAAAGCATTTTTTGCTGAGCCCTCAGCAGCAGCCACTTCACACAGCTTGTGCCCTTCGGAAAGTAAACTTCCGGGGGAACCTCGTTAAATTTTAATCATTTATTTTTATGAGGTTAGCAATGTGTTTCCTATGTGGGCTGCCTGATGATTGTTTTGCAATTCACACACCAGAGTCAGTGATCCTTTTATTCTTTTTCTTCTTCCATTGAGTGCAATTTCTAATTTTAAATAGCATCTTCTGTCTTTGTTGTTTAAGTAGGTATCTTAATTTTTTTTTCATTCACTTTTACTTACCTTTAGGTCTTTTTTCTTACGTCATATAACTTTGCAAGCCTCTTACATGATGTTTTTATGCAGGATACCCTGAGGCACTGCACCTTTTTTTTTTTTACCCTGCCTGCTCCTTTTAACAACCTGCTCAATTTTATGTCGTTTCCACTTTGAACTTCACTGCAATTTTTATTTATTTCTTTTATTCCGATCCTCCAGGACACTGAATTTGAGCACCACGTGGTCGCTCTTTCAGAGCAAGGCACTGATATCTGTGTCCTGCAGCACATCCTGGGAGCAAACCAAGAATAAATCCAGGTTTGTGTCTCTTTCCCTGGGTTTGCAGGTATGAGCTCCGAGTGTTGTGACACTTGCTCGGTGCATACGAGGCCACTTGAAGTCTCTCATTACCACATTCTCTGCCCTCCCAACCTTTTGTATTTCTCTCAGCATGTCACTGTCACTGTCACTGCCTTCAAGTGGTCAATAAAGCAGCCTTAACACCGTGCCCTTCCCCGGGGACACCTTGTCACTTGTGCACAGATTGACCTTATTTTCTTCCTTTGATTTTACATTTTCTTTAACATGAAAGCCCTTCCTTTATCATTTTGTCCTCCTCTATTGTTCCTGGGTGATTTATGCCGTAAATGAGCTTCCCTTTATCGAGGTTTCGGGCTGTGTATCCCATTAGCATCTTCATTTAAAGCAGACTGTGCACAGGAGCAAGTATATATTTAATTCTGTCTGATTGCCTATTCTCATGTGCCTTGATTAAAAGGGACATTCATGGGGATTGATTTTTGATGCTTTAACCTGAATTTTATCAAGTTCCAATCCAATCGCCTTCCTAGGATAAAGGCATGGTAGGACTTCACCTTTAGACAATGAGCTTCAACCTTTAAAACCTCTCCCTTGCCTAATTTTTATTTAACTGGCAACAAATATGTTCCTTCCTGTGTCGGCTCCCACTCTTTGAAAAGGTTTCCTTATTCCTTCCAGACTTTCCCTACTCTGTTTTCTTAACTAATTCACTGAAACATTTTCTCTGTTCCTGGCTTTGCATTTGAGAAAATGTCTCCATAAAAATGGTGATTTTTAGCCTGTTATCTTAACAGCGTCTGTCTTTCCTCCAGGATTTTCCTCCTACTGTCCCCCTGCAACTGGGAGCTGTGGCAATGTCCCATTAGTGTCCTGAACAATACCAGGAAATATTCTCTAATCTTGGGGCCAAATGACGTGGTCTGATCACAGCCTTGTTATTGAATCCTATTAACTTCCAAGACACCTTGTGGAAACCCTCCCTGACCTGTTTAATTCCCAAACACGTCCAGGAATTGTTAGAAGGAGTGATAGTTGGCCCAAGCCAAGCTATATCCCAATAAACTTGCAGCATTAGGAGTTGTCCTCCAGTGCCTAATAACATTAATACCTTCCATGGAGTTGTTTTAATTTCTACTATAAATATAAGTTACATGGCCCAGCACCACAGGATTCCTCCCACTGGAGCCTCTTTGGCTATGAAACACACAGAGATGTTCACCTGCCACCAAATAATGGCTTCAGACTGACAGAGGGCAGGGTTAGGTTGGATATTAGGAAATAATCTTTATTGTGAGGGTGGGGAGGCCCTGGAATAGGATGCCCAGAGAAGCTGTGGCTGCCCCTGGATCCCTGGAAGTGTCCAAGGCCAGGTTGGATGGGATTTGGAGCAGCCTGGGACAGTGGAAGGTGCTCCTGCCCATGGCAGAGCGTTGGGATGAGATGGGCTTCAAAGTCACTTCCAACCCAAACCATTTTATGATTCTGGCAGACCCACAGCAGCCTCTTCTTGCCCAAACATCTCTTCCAGCCCATTCAAAAGCTTCTCCTGTCTCTACTTGTGGGTTTTGTTCCCAATGCAAACAGAAGAGTTGCGGTGTCCTAACCTCGTAACTCAGGGAAAAGAACCTCCACAACACAAACACTGTAAAATGCAAATCGAGCCAGCAGGAGAAGACACTTGGTCCATGTTCCCATCCTTCCAAGATCTGTCAGTCTGTCCACCAGTGCAGTGCCCCAGAGCCTGCTCTGGAGTCCTTCCAGGGTTATGCCAATGTAACCCTGATCAGATTTCCTGCTCCAGGTTTATGCCAATGTAACCCTGATCAGATTTCCTGCTCCAGGATTATGCCAAAGTAACCCTGATCAGATTTCCTGCTCCAGGTTATGCCAATGTAACCCTGATCAGATTTCTTGCTCCAGGATTATGCCAAAGTAACCCTGATCAGATTTCCTGCTCCGTTTGTGTCCACACTGTTGGAAAAAGTGGGATAACTTCATGCCAAGTATCCCAAAGGGGGAGCTGCAGGAGCGACAGGCAGGCCAACAAATTCCCATCCACTTTGGGAGAGATGTTTCATCTGCAAATGGGTTGTACATGACAGAGACAAGTTGTTATTTCAGATATTTAAAGATATGCTATAACACTGCTTGGCCTTAATTTTGGGCTTCAGCAAGCTATTGATTTTTTGATTCTTTATATTATGTTAATGATGTCATGATCATATCAGAGCAGCAATGTACTCCTGCAAAGCTCCAGAGTGCAATATTTAATAGATACTGTTAGTATTAATTGATTTTGCTATAATTCATTCTACGCATGTTTTCACACTTAAGGGTTGGGGTTTTTTATTTTATTAGCAGCAAATTCCCTAAACATCCAGGCAGAATGAAAGAGTCAAAGCATTTACTTCTCCTCTTATTTTTTAATTTGGGAATGAGAGAAGTGGGGAAGGCTGTCCTCTCCAGCTCACCCCAATCAATAGCAGGTAACACTCAATAATGGGACTGATGTGCTCCTGAACAGCTCAAGAGGCCATCAAATGATATTTTGTCAATTGGACAGATGAGTTTGTGCTGTGGATCCACTCTCCTTCCTTTCTCACCAGCCCTTTCAGATCCTAATCCAGATGCTCCATCCCTGGAAGTGTCCAAGGCCAGGCTGGACAGGGCTTGGAGCAACCTGGGACAGTGGAAGGTGGGCAGGAGTGGGGCTGGCTGACCTTTAAGGTCCCTTTCCACCCAAACCATCCTTGGACACTGTAATTCTATGATCTTCTATCAGATAAAGCCAGGAGGGAACTCTTCAGGTCCTTAAAATCAGAGAGGGGAACAGAGAACAACAATTCACTCTTGCCCTACAATCCTGGTAAGAATTAACTCCCCACCACACAGAAAATCACTTTCATGTCCAGGCACCCTGAGACCCTGCCCAGAGAGACTGCAAAATTCAAAACCATTCCTGGAAATAAATTTTATGAAGCAATAGCCTCGAGATGGAAAAACAATTTCTGCTTTCTTGGCTAATCCTACACTGAAAGTTATTTGTGACCTTGTTTGCAGGGCTGGGGCTGGGTGAGGATGAGGGTGAGGATGAGGGTGAGGATGAGGATGAGGATGAGGATGAGGATGAGGATGAGGAAGGGATCAGGCTGATTTGCTTGTTTCCATGTTTGCATTTTCTCCTCTCCCTGAGAAGAGCACAGAGCCAAAGCTCCTGGCAAGCATCCCAACATCCTCCTCCTCCTCTTGTTATTAACTGGCTGCCTCCTCAGAGGTGCTGGGAGGAAAAGGGCCAGGGCAACCTGCAGAAAAGCCACCTCTGGCCCTGCCACATCTCAGAGATGCTCTGCTCTGATAACACCTTATCAGGCTGGGCAAGCTCTAAGAGACTGGGAGCAGACAAAGCAGCCAAGTGTTATCTGAACTGAAATCCTGCCCTCCTGCCCCTGCACAAAATAACCCCGTGCTCCTTGGCAGGGCTGGCTGGCATCCCTTCCAAACTGCTGTTGGGGGCAGGACGTGTCTGGCTGCCTCTTCCCAGCGCCTGGGGAGCCACAGGGAAAGACAGGTCTGAGAAAATCTGCTGACAAAACCTCTTTGTGGGGGAGGTTTGGGTCTGAAAGACAAAAGGAGTTCGGTTTTGTTGTGGTCATCTCCTCACCTGAGCTCCGAGCCACTCTGAGAGTTGGGTTTCATTAATACAGGGGACTCATTAATACAGGGACCCCATTAATCCAGGGGCCTCAGCAATACTGGTTTTAAACTGAAGGAGGGTCGATTCAGATGAGATATAAGCGAGAATTTTTTTACAATGGGCGTGGTAAAATAACTGGCAGAGGTTGCCCAGAGAAGCCTCATCCCTGGAAACATCCAAGGTCAGGTTGGATGAGACTCTAACCCACCCTCACCCCAAAATGTGAGCTTAGAATCTGCACCAAGCTGCCAAGGGAGAAGCCTTCCAGGCATGGGAAGTTAGATTGAGTTAGATTGAGATTATTTTCTTCCCATGTCTCAATTAAAATGTAGATGTCTTACAACGCCTGGGGCAGAGGGGCAGGAGGCATTGGGAATGAGATAGGGGAGGGAGAAGCAAGACATGGGGGGTGTTTGCTTCTTCCCTGCCTGCCTTAACCCTTCTGGTGCCACCTCTGCTCCAACAGAAGGGTGTTCATTGGGATAATCAAGGAATTACACGTTTGCACCTTGTCATGTCTGCCAAGGCTCCTTCTGCTCTAGCTAAACAAACCCCAAACCTACGCAGCCACTGGTGAGATGAAATTATTATTTTTGTACTTTTTATATATATTTATATAATTTTTTAAAAATTTTAATTATTTTACTGTCTGGGAGCTTGCAGTCATCACATCCAGCTCCCTGCAGGACTTCTGCAATCCACTCCATTGTCAAAAGTGTTTTAAGGCTTAGGATCTCACAGCCACCCATGAGGAGAGGAACTGTTGCTCCTGTCCTACAAACAAGGGGCTAAAACACAGGGAAGTTTAGGTTTGGAGTCATTTTAAGTCAGGCATTGTTTGCTACGGTCATTAAAGGTTCCTCAGTAGCTACTAAAAGAAACTGGCACTTCCAGAGGGCAATTCCTTCCACTGCCTTCAACAGCTCGGGGTTAGGAGGAATGAGTTCAGAAAAACTCCTTGTCTTCACTGTCTGCAGAGGCAAGAAACCGAGGAGCAGATGAGACAAATCCCATCCTAAGTAATTTGTCCAAAGTCGTGCAAGGTACTATGGCAGAGCAAGGAAATTAATTCTGCTCTCTCTTGCCTAAGGAACATTCTGTAACCAGTGGGTCATGCTGACATTCCTTTCTGAATGCACCGAGGGGTCCAGGACTTGTTTCCTCCAGCCAGAACCTGTCCCAGACCTTGTCTTACAACAGTGACTCAGTCCTTCAGCCCACACCAATTCCCACTTCCCCAGCCTTTCAAATCCCTTTATCCACGTTAGGCAGAATCATCCTCCAGCTTCTCCACTCTGTCCCAGCAAAGCATTCAGCATTTCCCCTCCCCCTCAGAATATTTGTCTCGACTTTTCCTCAACTTCCTCTTTATTTTTTTGCCACCAGACAACCGACAATAAGACATGCTGATTGCTGGTGCAACTCCCCAGGCAGGGAAGAAAGCGTTGGAGGGAAATGAAAAGAAACCTGCTCTTCCATCCCGTAGCAGGGGTGAATTCCAGGACAGAGCCAAGCTGTTTGCTGTGGGGCTCCCCCCTGTCCCTGCAGCACACAAAGAACCCCCTTGCCAGGGCCAGGAGAAATTCACAGCCAACACCTCTGTTCTTCTCTGGGAATTTGGCCTTCCCAGCAGAGGATGGCAAGAAAACATGTTTTATTTGAATATTCTGGTTTCTTGCACCCATGTCTGAAGCAGAAAATGATGGAAGACAAGATGTGCAAGAAAACACGACAGTGTGTTGCTCAGAGCCACTCACCAAACAAAAGAAATGCAGATGTTGCTGGGATTAGGGAGAAGGCTCAGAGCAGAGCAAGGAGGATTCCCCAGAAACCAAAGCCCCACAGCAGGGTGAGAGAATCAGCTTCAAACTCAGAAGCTCCTGGGAACTCTCAGAACCTCCCTCCAGGACCACAGTTCTGCTGGGAAGGGAATCCTGAGTTGGAAGGGATCCACAAGGATCACTGAGCCTAACTCCTGCCCCTGCCCGGGACACCCCAAAAATCCCACCTTGTGCCTGAAAGCATTGCCCAAACACTTCCTGAACTCTGGCAGGCTTTGTGCTGTGACCACTGCCCTGGGGAGACTGTTCCAAAAATACCCAATTCTTGTATCCAAAAGCATCAGGAGTTTAAAAAAAAAAAAGAAGATAAAATCTCCCTGGTACAGAAGTCAAAGGGGAAAGGATCTACCTCTGCACCTCTAGGATTGAGTGCAGGGGGATGTGGGAGCAGTAGGGAGAGTTAGGGCCTGTTCTGGTGGCACATGGGGAGATTTGGTGGCAGGTCACTGAATGTGGCAATGTGCAACAGAAGATATTGGGAAGGAATTCCTGGCTGGGAGGGTGGTGAGGCCCTGGCACAGGGTGTCCAGAGCAGCTGTGGCTGCTCCTAGATCCCTGGAAGTGCCCCAGGCCAGGCTGGATGGGGCTTGGAGCAACCTGGGATGGTGGAAGGTGTCCCTGCCCATGGCAGGGGTGGCACTGGATGATCTTTGAAGGGTTGTTCCCACACAAATGATTCTCTGATGCCCTGTATTTATGGGCAGGAGTGTGTGCAGATCCGTGGAGAAATTGAGTCTGGATAAAGACACACCTTAAAGGTGCTTTTCTTTAGGAGGAATTTCTCCCCGATCCTCCCCTGCTCCATTCCATTCCAGGACTTCTCACAGGTGGAGGCTGATGAAATGTCACAGAAGCAGCGGTGGCAGCACAAGGCAGTGTTCCCCCACCCTGGGGAGGGCTGGTTTGATGTGCCATTTTCCCTCAGTGGCAGCTCATTGGCTGCAGAGCCAGCGGGGAGCACCTGACAGCAAGACAGGTTCCCAAAAAGAGAGCAGATTCCCAAAAAGAGAGCAGATTCCCAAAAAGAGAGTGATTCCCTAAAAGAGAGCAATTTCCTAAAAGAGAGTGATTCCCTAAAAGAAAGCAGATTCCCAAAAAGAGAGCAGATTCCCAAAAAGAGAGCAGATTCCCAGAAAGAAAGCAGATTCCCAAAAAGAGAGCAGATTTCCAAAAAGAGAGCAGATTCCCAGAAAGAAAGCAGATTCCCAAAAAGAGAGCAGATTCCCAAAAAGAGAACAGATTCCCAAAAAGAGAGCAGACTCCCTAAAAGAGAGTGATTCCCAAAAAGAGAACAGATTCCCAAAAAGAGAGCAGACTCCCTAAAAGAGAGCAGATTCCCTAAAAGAGAGAGATTCCCAAAAAGAGAGAGATTCCCAAAAAGAGAATGATTCCCAAAAAGATAGCGATTCCCAAAAAGAGAGCAGACTCCCTAAAAGATAGCGATTCCCAAAAAGAGAACAGATTCCCTAAAAGAGAACATATTCCCTAAAAGAGAACAGATTCCCTAAAAGAGAACATATTCCCTAAAAGAGAGCAGACTCCGTAAAAGAGAGCAGATTCCCTACAAGCAGCCCAGTGACTGAGACAGTTCCCTGAGCCAGGGATGTATTCCCTCATGCTTGCCGAGTGCCACAGCCTTGCAGCAAAGCCTAGCCCTGCTTTATTGCAAATTAGGGCACTGGAAGACTTTGAAATTCTCACCTTGCAAAACCCATGGAATTATTCTGCTCTGAGAATCTGTGAGGGGATAACGTCACGAGCTGGGCTTAGGTTCTGTTTTGTTGCCAGTGTACAGAGGCCTAAAGTCACCAGGGATGTCCTCAGGCCCCCATCTTATCCTCCAGAAGAAAAGTAGACTCTGTGGTATATTTTTCAGCCCCAGGTGAACGTCTCACACCCGAGGTTCCCCAGTTGCAGCACAGCAGGTCTGGGCCACTGAATCGAATTCCTTGTGTAAATAAAAACACCTATAATTCGAAGTGTCCTTATATTCTCAATATATCTGTGTTTAAGTAACTGATTATTCCTTATTTTGCTGCTCCTTGAGGTCTGAACCTCCCTGCTGGCTCGGTCATCACCTGTGTTGCAATTCACGTCAGGGATTACTCCTTCCCTCTGACAGTCCCTGTAACTTTGCATCTTATCTCCAGTGCACACCTGATTTTTAAGGTTTTTAAGGCTGCTTAGGGTGGCCATACAGCTTTCCCCTGTCCCCGTTCCCTCCCTAGGTATCTCCTGTGGGATATGCAGATATTCCACCCTGCAGAGGCTGAACCTGAGCTGCCAACGCTCCTGTGATGGAGACAAATCCCAAGTAGGACACCAAACTCACAGGGCTGCACGAGGAGAAAGCTTCTGCTGGAACCCACTGCACAAACTAATTATCTTCCCACCCCTCCCCACTGCCCTCTGGCAAAACAAGCTAATCAAAGAACAAGGTTGTTATCAAAACACATTTACCACACGCCTGCGTCTTGTGGCCCACAGTGCCCAGTGCTGTCCCTGGGTTGCCTCAGGCAGGTACAGCCACCGAGATAATCAACCTGTGAAGGGCACAGCTCTGCCCTGCACTGCTCAGCTCGCCAGAGCAGGAAAAGTGCTCCCAGAGGGGACACGATGGCATTTAGGGAATGGATGCAGCCATGGGTCAGTCCTGCAGGTCTGGGGATAGGCTGCTCTGCTCAGAGGGATGGTTCAGAGGGGTTTATTCAGCGTTATCTGCAGAGAAACAGGATTCCCAGGAGCCTCCTATTCACTTGGGGCTTTATCACCATCAATAGCCGCTGCTCCTGAGAATTTCCTCCTCCTCCCTGAGCTAAGAGCCCCGATCTCATTTCAAAAGGCCACTGCAGAGCTGTCACATTTGGGGCTATTTCCTCGGCTCCAAAGGTGTGAAAGGATGGGTACTTTAGCAGGCAGATTAGAGATTCCCTGGGCTCAGGGCAGGATGCTTTGATGTCCACCCCCTGCTGCGCTTCCCTCCAAAACGCCGGCTCCAGTTTCCACGAGTGCCTGGGAAGAAGTGGGAATCGCTCCGTGCCAAGGCCACTCGAGGGAGGATGACTCCACTCTCCCTTGCTGTCAGGTGGGAAGGGCTTCTCAGGCCACCTGCGACCCAGGAGGAGTCACAGTGAGATATCCCCAGAGCTCATCCGCTCCTGCCTTTGCCACCACTGCCTGCCAAACAAATGGCTGGCGACTTCCAAGCCAAATTAAAGATGTCAGACTTCCCAGAATCGCTTTCCCTAACCAGAATTTATGTTTTTCTCCCCATCGTACAGCAGCACGGAACTGGAAATCTCCTTTGCAGTGAGAAATGCTCACAAATTTGCTCAAAAATTTGAGAGAGATTGAGTGAGAAATGCTCAAAATGCTCGNCAGCACGGAACTGGAAATCTCCTTGCACTGAGAAATGCCCACAAATACCTCAGGCACACGAGGGTGTTGAACTTAGCAGCTGAAGTAGCTCTGAGCCTCCTTTCTGATGGGGAGGCACAGCCCAGCCAGAAGATTTCCAAGGAAAAACAGGATTTGAGCTGGAAACTGTGTTCTCCACGGGGCTGCTTCATCCTCAGAAAGATCAGGACAATTATTGGGTACCTTTGACAGGACTCCCAGGTGTCTGAAGGCTTCAAGGGCTGCCCCAGGGCAGGATAATGTTAAGGCAGGAAAGGATTGAGAAAGATTTTCCTATAAAACGCTCTCAGGGATCTGCTGTGATTTATGGGGATGTCCTGTGCAGGGCCAGGAGCTGGACTTGGCTGATCCATATGGGTCCCTTCCAACTCAGGATATTCCCTGATTTTATGACTTTTTTCATCATTCCAGGTAAATGCAAAGCACCTGCAAATTGCTGCCTTATTGGAGGGACTCCAGTTTGCACCTTGGGACAAAATAGCATGGGGAGTATAAGGCAGGGACAGCTGAGGGTTTATAGGATCACAAAGTGCCAGTAAATCCCTCTTTTCTCACTATTAAAGCTCAGAGTGGCCCAGGACTGTGTGTGATATTTCAACCTCCTGCAAGCCTGACCCACACAAGCCCCTTTGGGAAGCAGCACTGGAAGAAAAGACTGGGAAGGAAAAACAAGAAGGAGAAGGGGAAAAGAAAGAACAAAACGCCTCAGCCTGAAAGAGTCACGGGCTTTCAGACGGCAGAAAGCCAAGCAAGAAAAAGACCCTTCAAGAAAGGTCTTATTGCAGCCTGTGCAGGCAGCTGAGGTTACCCGAGACTCTCTGGTGGTTCAGAAGACTTTGACCAAGAAAGTTAAAGCCAGGGACGATCAATGAGCTCAGCCAGAGGCAGCGCATCAGGTTACCTGCTGAGCCCAGGCACCACGAGCTGCGCTTGGGAACTTTTCCCTTTTTTTTCTCCTCGTCTGGCAACAAGTCTGAGGGTGGATAACAAACCTCCCTCCCCCTCCACAGTAATCGCTAGAAAACAGCTTGTTTAAATGTTTGGGTTTGGGGTTTTTTTTTTCTTCATATCATGTTAGAAAGGTAATTTCGGGATGCATGAGTTGTCCACACAAATGGCTGTGGTGGATGGGAAGAGGTGGGGAGCAGGAGGACATGGAGGGTCACTGCCCAGACACTGGGGTGGGTGTCTGCTGCCAGAGGGTGGCATAAAACCCCTCTGAATAGAGCTGGATTTTTGTTGGGAAACCAAAAAAATTCTCCTATGGCTTCTGAGGTGTCTCGCAACAGCAGAGATCCAGTTAATCCAGGCCAGCTCCACCTGAGGAATTGTGTGTGGGAGAGTTTGGCCATCCCTTGACTAACCCAGAGCCAAAGGGATCCAGGAAGGGGACTGGTATGGCCCAGATGTGAGAGTCTTATGTCATTGCTTCTTCCACTGTTGCCTTTACCTGGTCTTAAAAATTAAACCAAAATATGGTTGATGGGGAAAAGGGGTTTTTACCTCAGTATTTATTTCAGGATCCTTGGATGCAGCACTTGGTCCAGCTGGAATGCCCCAAAAATGCACACACCACCCCCACACACTGAAATGCACACAATTATAGGCCTTGCTAATTAGCACATCTATCAAAGATTCCCCAATGAGAGGCTGGAGTGAACCCCTCGTTGTGAGGAACCTTCCCCCTGGATGGGCCTGTCTGAGGTTCCAAAATGTGTTCTGGAGATGATTTTGGTGTCTGGGGCTCCCAGGATGTTTGCTCTCCTGGTTAAACAGTGCCATGGGGCTGAGCTGAGTTATCAGCCTTGGAGAGTTACAGTGTGTGGGCTAAAAGCACTGAGAATACATAAAACTACATAAAAGGGTATATAAGAGGGGTACAAAAAAAGGCAAAAAATCATCCTGGCACCACCACGGGGGGAGGATGCCAGCAGGAGGCCACTGGATCCTATTCCCAAGGCTCAGGAGCAGTGGGATCTGCTGGCACGTGCTCTGCAAAGCCAAGAGAGCCAGCTCGGGTGCCTTGGGGAGGCTCTGGGTGCCAGAAGGATGCACAGAGGACAAGAGCAGCTCCTCAGTGCTGAGCAGAGGGGTGCAGGGAGCAGAGCCAGCTCCTGGCTCCAATATCTCCAAGCAGGACAGACTGGAGATGCCTAAACAATCCCTCTTCCCTCCCCAGCAAATGTCAGCTCCTCTAAACCAACAGCTCTTGTTGACTGCTTTGCTTGGTCTCCAGGGCTGGTAAAGACTTCTGGGGGAGAAAGAAATCGCAGATGCCCAAATGTTTCATTCTAACGAAAAAATAAAAATAAAAATAAATTAATGCTTCCTTTCAGAATGACTTTTTATTTTGAAACCTTAAGCTACTTGCTAAAAACTGAAATCAAACCCCAAAATGAGAACTTCCGAAGTCTAAATGAATCATTCTCCAATTACTAAATGGGATCAGTCCCTTCCAGAACAGCTTTCAAGAACATTTCTTATTGAAAAAATAATTGCCCACTGCGAGCTGGAGGAAAAAAAAGAAAAAAAAGTTTTGAAATATCACAAGTTCTCCCAGAAAATGGGACTGTTTCCCTCTCTGATTGCAATTAATGACCTGCCAGCCAAGGAGTCCCCAGACCTGCAAGGGCAGATTCCAGAGCAGAAGGAGGCTGGTGCCTGGGGGTGCATCCTCCCTTAAGGACAGCTTGTGTGTGTTCAGCTATTCCTGTTGGAATTAGGTGGATGTTGCATGAGGATGAAACGAGGCAGCAAAGCGAAAATTTAGGAGTGGCACTAACACAGGAGAGCCTGGGATGGGTCCCTCTGCACCCAACAGGGGTTTCCCTGCAATAAAAAGTTGCTCTTCTCTATAGGGAGGCTGCTCTTCTGCCCTAAATTTCCACTCTTATGGCAGCTGGGGTGTTAAACACAACCCAGGGATGCCGTGCAGGGCTGAAAACCCACGTGGTGACCATGTGCACATGGACCTGTGAATGGGCATAGAAGAACAGAGTGGTTTGGTTGGAAGGGACCCTCAAAATCATCCGGTTCCACCCCCTGCCATGGGCAGGGACACCTCCCACTGTCCCAGGTTGCTCCAAGCCCCAATGTCCAGCCTGGCCTTGGACACTGCCAGGGATCCAGGGGCAGCCACAGCTGCTCTGGGCACCCTGTGCCAGGGCCTCCCCATGCTCACAAGGAAGAATTTCTTTCCCAATATCCAATCCAGAATTAGGGAGGGCACTTTCAGCTGAGAAGGTTTATCCCTCCTGTGGGTATAAAGAGCTTGAACTATTGCTGGGAAAGAAGAAGGAGGGAGGGTTACAGTTTGGGTATCGATGAGGCAAGAGCAGCTTTCCAAGGGGATTAGAGGGGTGGTCAGATTTGGGTGGCATCTTTGGACAGAGTTGCATCTGACACAGAAGGAAGCTTCTGAATTCATTCCAGAGCTGCAGAAAACTTTGCTTTGCTCTCCCCACTCTGCTAAGCCCCCTTTCCAGGGCTGGTGACATTGCTGTCACCTTGCAGCAGGCCCCCAGTGCCAGCTCGTGCTGTGCAGCCTGGTCCCTCCCCGCTGCTCCCACCCCAGCCCCTCTCCCTCTCCGGGAGACCCCCGCAGCCACCGAGTGCCACACTTTGAATTTACACCAAGTAAATGATTCATGGCTGCCTAAAGAGGCCTGAGCAGAGCCCAAGAGGGAGCAGAGCTGGGAAAAGGGAGGGGGGACAAGATGAGGGCAAAGATACAGAGATGAAAAGCTCCAGTGACCTGCTCTGTATCAGCTCCTCTTCTGGGGGCAGAAGCCAATCAATCCTCCCCTCCCTCTCTCCTGCAGCCGTCTGTGGGTCTGTCTGCCTCTCTCCCTCTCAGAGGACTCGAGTTTCTCGGTGTAAGGTTAGGACAGCAGAGCTGTGGAAATCGATTCCCGAGCCCTGGCACGCCGCCCTCGGCGCAGACAGCCCAGCTCCACCAGGAAAAGATGGATGGGGAGATGTCCCTGCACCTCTCAGGTGGTGGGAGCTGAGGAGAGCTGGAAATCAGGGTCTGGGGAAGAGGGATTGCATCAGCCCTTGGAGGGAAAATCCCAGAATAAGAGAGGTGTGCATGGGAGAAACAAAAAATCCAGATTCTGCTCCCACCTGTCTCCCAGTCCACCGCTGCTCCTCTTGGTGGTTTATACTGGAGGAGGATGAGGGAACAGAGTGGCTTTGCCCACAAATCTGGCTCCCAGCTCTTGCACAGCCCAGCTGCCTCCTCCATGCCTTCTGCAAGGTCCCACATCACTGGGATTCATCCCTGCACTGGGAATCCCCTGGGATCCCTGGCTGGGGGATAGAGGGAAGGGTTAGCAGCCAGGAGGGGAAATGTTCATGGCACATTCCCCCAGAGATTCTCGTGCAGGAGTTGTTGATGACGTATCCCACTTGAGGAAAAGTCTGTCAGTGAGTCTTAAGGGGTTCTGATGTGTAAAAATTTCTAATCAGGGACTCAGCATTCCAGTATCCTTACCCTGAATGTCCTGTGCAGCCAAAACTTGTTGAGTGGGATGTAATTGCTCTCAGGGCTGCCCAAAAGGATGAGGAAACTGAGACCCTTCTGGGACACCTGAGGCTGCACTGAAAACCCCTCCCAAACTAGGACTGAAAATCAGATTTCTTAACGGCGAGGAAAACTAGAGGGAAGCAACAGACTTGAAGTGGGATTTGATAACATCTGCCTTCAAAGTGCTTCAAAAGAACCCTGCAGGGAATTAAATCTCAGTGACCCCAGTGCAAGGTGCATAAATGAGAGGTGGTTCTCTTTTTTGGGTAAGGAGACAGAGGTTACATGACCAGAGGGAGGAGGGCACGTCAGCCAGGCCCAGATTCCAGCCACACTTCTCCCTGAAGGATGGAGCCTGCACAGGGATTTTTTTTGCTTTAACCAAGTCAACACTGCCAACCCCACCCATCACCATTTCATTTCCAGTACTCCTCAGGATGAGCTGCTGCACACTCTGCAGCTCTCTCTGCCCCTTCTCTCTCCTTTTGGGGATTTATTGCTGCGGGTATTGATTGCTTGTTGCTGCTGACCCTGGATGGAAGGAGATGAAATATCCAGCATTGCTGTGGTACAATCAATGAACAAATTCACACTTTCCCGTGCTGCTTGCACATGTCTGTGCTGTCCCTTCACTGACAGCAAACACACGGCGTCCTGGAGGATGGATGCAGGATAAGATGGGATGGGAACACACTATAAAGTTCTGTATCAAATGGAAATATCCTCAGGTCAGCAGGATGAAAGTTTTCTGGGCTCTTACCCACCAGATCACAACTCAGGACTGGTCTACCAAGGTTCTCTTGAACAATTCTGGAGCATGAGCCATGTTTTTGGACGTGTTTTGGGCTGGATCCCCCAGATCTGATTTGAAATTAAGCAGACTGTCGTGGTTTTGGATGAGGGTCACACAAGCTGACAGAAGCAGAGCATTCAGAGCATCGACAGAAGGTTGGAATATGGTCCAGGTTTGTTCCCTCCTGTTCCAGGAAGGAGAGGTAGCAAAGTCTACCACTTCAGCTGCATCCCTGCCTCCACCTCGAGAGTCTGCAGCGCAACAGGAGGAATTCAGGTGAGCTCAGAGGGAGAAGATCAACACACTGCAAGAGCAGGGCCCACCAGAAAAACCCTCCGAGGCTGCCGAGGACGCTGTGAGGCTTGGGGTGACAGAGGACACCCTGCAGAGCTTCTGTCAGCCGGAGGCCTGGGCTGGACAGATCCACTGCACTTCCCAGGCACCATCTCTGCTGAGAAGGGCTTGGCAAACGAGACCTCCCTGCCACTCAGGAGCACAGCCAAGCTCACACCTCCCTCCCCACGGCCTGGGCAGAGGGCTCTCCTCAGGAGTAATGCCAGGATGATTTTTTGGTTTTTCTTTTATACCCCTCTTATATACCCTTTTATATAGTTTTACGTATTCTTAGTGCTTTTAGCCTACATACTTGTCATTTTCCAAGCCTGATAACTTTACAGAGACCCACTGTACCGTTAAACCAGAAAACCAAACATCCTGGAAGCCCCAGACACAAAGTCCTCTCCAAAACATATTTTTATAAACTAAGATAAGCCCATCCAAAGAGAAGGTTCCTCAAAATGAGAAGTTCACTCGAGCCTCTCATTAAAGAATCTTTGATAAATATGCTAATTTGCAAAGCCTATAATTGTGTGTATTTCGGTGTGTAAAGAAGCAGTGTGTGCATTTTGAGACATTCCACCTAAACAAAATGCTGTACCCGAAATAAAAACTCCTTTTCCCCATAAACCATGTTTCAGTTTTAATTTTAAAACCAAAGAAAGGCAACAGGAGGAGGTCACTCAGGGAAAGGCTGCAGAGAGGCAACTTCAGGATCAATGGCATCACTGAACAGCCTACAGGAAACAAAGCCAATGAACTGATATCCCAGTCCTGAGGACACCTGGATCCAGAGCTGCTCGTGAGGCAGGGGATAAACCAGTACAACAAAATAATGCAAGAGTGAAATGAGGTCCCTTCTTGGCCTCTTAAACCAAAATGTCAACCAATGAAAATGTCAACCACTCCACCTTGGAGTGGATCCCACGATCCACTTGCAGAGATCTGATTCCTCTCTAAGGGCAGTGGAGATCATGACAAGTACAAAAGAGGAGAGGTTCAGGTCAGCAGTGGAAAGCTGGAGGTGCTGAGACAAGGGCTACTGGTCAGAGTCAAACTCCCTTAAGGAATGGAAACCACCAGGAAAATGTCACCCAGAGAGGAGCTGCTGGAGGGTTGAGTTCAAAGCACATCAGGCTGGGCAGGTGCTTTCCTGGTGCAGCCAGCGAACTGTGGATCGAGTGCTGGAGAACTCCGTCCAGCCTCTACCACTCTTCCTTCCCCGCATCTTCCAAAAAAAACCCTTCTCAGTTAAAGAGATTCCCCCCAGCAAGTCCCAGAGAATTTTTTGGAGGTACCTGGCTCAGCCAGGGTGTCCTGGTTTGAGACAAAGTCAGAGGAGGACACCCCCTGATGGAAAGCAGGCCATTTGTACCTGCATACACCTCCCCCCACCGGGTTCGGGAAAAGAAAACAACCTGGAGGAAAGTAAAGAGAAAAAAAGGGAAAAAAACCCTATTTATTTAACAAAACACACAGGAAAAGGACAGTAATGCTAAACAAATAAACCCCTATCAGTGAGAGGGCAGGGCTGGTGACAGAGCCCAGCAGGTACTCACGTGTTGTGGAGGACACACCATCCGCAGTGGGGGTCCCCCGAGCCCAGGCACTCGCTGCAGGTCTCGTACTGGTTGCACGACTCCACAGGCACCCTGGTGAGCTGCAGGAGGAAAGAGGACAACCTGTCAGGCTTCTCACGGGGCTCAGAATGGCTCAATGGAGGTGCCACCCTCCCTATCCCCGTCCCCTGGTGCCCGGGCTCCCTCAGGGACATCCCTGCAGGGCTGGGCAGGCCCCGGGCAGGCAGGGCCATGTGGAAGGTTTGCTCCAGAGCTCAACCTCGTGCAGTTCCTGTCCAGATCCTGCTCCATGACCCTTCTGGCCTTTCCCCTCTCCCTGTGACCCTTCCTCCGCTGCCAAATTAGTTCACTGATGCCTTAAATGGCTCCCTAGAAACAGAGACTAGACAGGAATAAAGGAGGGATTGATTTGAAAGGCCTTCAGAGGTCACACTCTGGGCTCCAGAGGCTCCTGCCTCAGTGCATCCCAAAATGGACAATGACAGCTCCCGAGTCCTTCCCACTTTGATATCAGCATCAATTCCCCAAGCAGAAGCCAGGCAAGGATGGAATTTGCCCAAGCTTGCCCCCCTTTCTCTCCCCAAGATGAAGGTTTGCAGTTGTTGGGCCCAGGAGGGTCTGGGTATCCTTGGAGAGCGAGCTGGAGAGGCTTTGTTATGTCAGTGTGAGCATGAGAGAACAGCACTGAACGAGCTCCAGGGAACTGCAGAGTTACACTGGGCACTGCAGGACTGGAAACAATATAAAAGTTAAAACCTAAGGCTCCACACTTGCAGGATTTCCCAGGAATCAGCAAACCAGACAGGCTGTGGGGACGTGGTACGTTGAAATTAAATTCATTCAATTGGACAACAGATCTTCTGCAGTGAGTTACTCTCCCTGTATCTCACTGATCTCTCTGATTGTGGACTCTGTGGCTTTCTGGCTTCCCGTAAGAACTGAGGTCTTGTGATGTTTTTGTCTCCCTCCCACAACCTGCCAAACCACCAGTCCTGACTGCCACCACCACTGCTGGTCCCAGGAAAGTGTGAGCTCCACTCCCCATTGCCCAGGCAACTTTCCAACCATCACTTATCCCACCCTGGAGATGTTGGTCCCACCAGGAAAAGGACAAAGGCTACCAGACTGGATATTTTCTTGCTGTAGCCCTGCTTTTGCAGCTCAGAAGGCATCAGAGTGGGACCTGAAACACCCATCTACTGCCAAAACACCGCATTTTATCATCTATTTTTCTTTTATTTTTCCTTTTTAATTAAAGTATTTCAGCGAGAGGTTTCAAAGGCTGAAGGGACTGCCCAGCCTGACCTCCTGTCTCACAGACCAGCGCTTTTGATTCCTCTTAGGTTTTGTGAGCCCCTCACAGCTTTTGAAGCCAAACACACAATTTGGGCCCAATGACCTGATAGTCCCTTTTCCATTGAATAAGCTTCAGAGAGGCTCTGTAATATCCAGTCAATTGCTGGTGTCTTCACCCCAGTTCCTGTCAGCAGGGAGAGTTTATTCCCTCAGATGACAGGGAGTGGTATTATCCTGATGAAACGCCACTGAGAACTGCCAGCTCTAAACTGCAGAGCAGTTACTCCTGACAAATGACGAGGGAATACACCTGGGTCCCAGTTCTTTACTTGGCGCAATATTCAAGGTAGTTCGAGTTGTGAAGTGACAGATTAAGATCCATCCTGGTTGCATCTGTAAACCAACCAAAAATTGGTAGTTTAATTTTTTTTTTTAATATAAATATATATCAGGCAAAATTCCAGCTCTGTATGAAGACCTTTTCTACTTGTATCAGAAATTGTTTTTCTCACCCCCAGCCACAAATCCCACATGGCAGTTGATAGTCTACAAGAAAAAGCTGAAAATGTGCAGTTTTGCCCCTGGCAAGCAGCAGGAGCTTTAGAAAACTTCAGGTAGAAACACGACAGGGTTTATTTACCATTGCACCACTGCCTGTGCCAAGCCACCCAGAGAAGCCAACTGTGGCTACTGAAAGCCTTTAATGAAAAAGTGAGAATATGAAGGAAAAAAACTCAAACAGAAACCAACACAAACTCACTTTTCTCAAACTGAATCTATTGCCATGAGCATAAGAACATAATCAGAACAGATCACAGAACAATAAAAGTTATAAGAACAAAACAGGGAGCCAGTCATTCAAACTCTTCTAATTATGGTGGTCTTGGCAGTGATGAGTTAATGGCTGGATTTGGTGGTCTTGAAGGTCTTTTCCAAGATTCTGTGATTCTTTCAATAAGTTTAAAAATTAAGATTGTTTGGCCATGAATGCAGTTGCTCCACCTTCCTTAATCTTCTGATCAAGAAGGTATCACCTGTTCATGAAGTATAAATTTTATGCCTCAGGGTTTCACCCAATTAAACTTGTTAAAGCCCATAGTCTGTGTCGTATCCAAATTCCAAAAAGACATAGAATTTTTTATGAGAAGATACCAAAAGGTGGAGACATTACAATTGATTATGTCAGCCATTCCCACCTCTTAGTTCCACCTGAGAAAAATATATTGTGAGTTATTTTATCTCGATCGCATCAAGCTCGGCCACGTCTGCGCTGTGGCCACCAGAGGACTCGAAGAAGAAGCAGATAATTTAGTTTTGAAAGACTCTAAATCTGCCATTCCTCAATCCAGATGCAATTCCCACCTGGTAATTAGAATTTTGTGAGCACAGTTGGGTTTGGCTCTGCAATTCCCACCCAAACTACCTTCAGTTTGACATATGGTGCTGCTTGATTTATCCTCATTAGCTCTAGATTGTTCCATCCAACCTCATTTCTGAGCCAGTTTACGCCTGTCTGATAGAAGTGAGCCTTGGCTAAGAAGTTTAGATCAGAACATGAACTTTTTCAACTCCTGGTGATGATGGGCTTGAATGTTCAGAGTCAAAATCCACTTGTGGCTCTGACATAGGTGCAAGAAAGAAGTCCTAGGGGACTGAAATTTGCTATTTCTCAGCAAATTGCTATAAGGAGAGCAGATAAATGTGGTCTCTGAAGGTTTTATTCTTATTAGTTAATTAGCCATCAAAGGATATCCAAGCTCCTTCCAGTGGCAGCAGGAACCTGCTGGGAACCCAGATCTTCATCTCTGCAGAAATGTTGTGTTTTCAGCGTGTTTGAGTACATTTTGTGGGATAAGTGGTGTTTTTAGGAGCACACCTAGCTTGTGCTGCTGTCCCAGAGGCCACAGGGATGTGCCGTGAACTTCCCACATCCCAAATCCTGTCAGGCACACCAGAGTGTGTCCCATGTCACCACGTGCATTATTCCTGCCCTGAGAGTCCTTTTACGAGTTCACCTCAAGCAGCTTTATTGTGAGATTAATTAAAACTGTACCAGGCTGTTAAATGTCTTGGGCTGGAAGTGTCAGACCTTCCAATTAATGCAGAAAGAAACCACAAAAAACAAAGGAGCTGCAACTGAAAGAAAAGCCACCTAAGGGTCGTCTGCTGAGAAGAGGAAGAACATCAAGCAAATAAAGCACATCAGAGGTCTTATTTTCTTTTTTGGAGCAGAAATTGTAATTAATTCAGCTCAGCTTTCCAAGTTGAAGGGTTTGGGAGCTGACTGTGTTCCTCCAGGGAACAGCCAGATTTTTGTGCTGCCACTAAAATATCAGGAAGAGGGAAGCTCAGGAAGCCTCCCAGTTACAGAGCCTTGCCATTACTCGCTGGGACGAAGGGGCCAGGCAGTGCTGAAGGCTGAAATCTCCATGGCAAACCAGGCTGTGATCACTCCTTCCACCCCTTCTCCACCCTTGGAAAGCCTGACAAACTCTTCAAGGTTATTTCCCAACCTCGGTGAGGGTCCCTACCCCTGGTCCTCAGTGGGAGTTTGACCTGGATTCAACATTTTGCAGCAAATATCACAGAATCCTGGAATATCCTGCGTTGGAAAGGACCCACAAGGATCATTGAAGTCCAGTTCTGCACAGGACAACCTCAAGAATCCACCACGTGCCTGGGAGTGTTGTCCAGATATGACCAGCGTTTCAGAAGGATTAGAAAAGGCAAGTGCCCTTCATTTTTGGGGCATTAGGAGCCAGTTTGGAGTAATTTATATTCCTGCAGTGGTCACAGCTTCACTGGTATTTTGGCCTCACTGTGCCAGAGCAATATATGGGTGTAAGAACAGGCTGCTGTTGTTCTCAGGGCTTATATCACATATATTAGGAAAATATATTGTATCAGGGAAAGGTTCTTCTCCCAGAGGGTGGTGGGACACTGAGCAGGCTCCCCAGGGAATGGGCACATTCCCAAGGCTCCCAGAGCTCCAGGAGTGTTTGGGCAACACTCCCAGGGATGCACAGGGTGGGATTTTTGGGGTGTCTGTGCAGGGCTAGGAGCTGGACTGGATGACCCCTGAGGGTCCCCTCCAACTCAGGATATTCCCTGATGCTATCCCCACATCTCCCCAGTTAATCAAGGAGAGCTGAAGCTGAAAATGAGGTCTCAGCAGCAGAAGGAGGAGCTGTCTTAACATCTCTGAAGGCGTGGGTTTATGGCATCAGAGCCAGCTCCAGGAGGAAGTTCAGGTAACACCTGCTCAGGGAACACCAAGTTATTAAGTACAACATATTTAGGCTTTGGGTTATTATTTTGGGTTATATTAGGCTCTGGAATATTGAAGAGATGAAGGTGAGGTCCCTACAGACGCCTGTCCACACACCTGGTGGACACCCAGGAGCTGCTGTGCTTCAAAGCTCTGCCCATCTTTGGAATCCAATCCCAGAGCCAGGATCAGACAAGGTGAATGCCACGTCCTTCTCAAGGGCAGAAAGGGAACAATGAGCAGGCCCAGCTGCCATGGCTGCAGCAGGATTTGAAGAGATATTTCACCTCATCAACACATTCATTCACTGGTCCCCAAAGAAATCATCCAAGCGTTTCTGCCTCGCAGGGACATCTTAAAAATCTGGCAAAATCTGCAAACTGCGGAAAGGTTCAGAGCTCAACTGCTCCTTCAGGGTGTTTCACACACCACCTCACCTCTGATCCAGCCTAAATTCCAGCCTGCAGTCTCCAGCTCCCAGCCTCCCTTCCCCTCCCTGTTTCTAGTATGAATGAGTTACAGAAAGTAATTTAAAACAAAATGATTGAGTTTTTTGGATCTGATAGACAGTAACAGCTAATCCTGTTAGAAATTTGGCTCCTGCTTCTGCCATTATATATTCACAAAAGCTCCTGCTATGTGCTCAGTCATAATTTTCTGGCTCCCATTTTTGACTTTTTTTACTTCAATATACATTACTTCTTTTTCCCCTTAAACTGCCAACAGTCTGGTCAAAACCTGAATCATTGCTCAACCTCTGTTGTTATAATTGGATGTTAATACAGCAGCAGGATTTATTCAGTCTGATGGACTAGGTTAATTTAAACATACAAAAAGGCATCTTAAGTAGCCAATTTCCTTCCCAACAGTCAAAAGATACATTTCCAAAACACTGAACAGTGGCTCTGTAAAGCCATGTGGGTTCTGTGAATGTTGCTATCTTTCGAGACTCAGCCAGCCCCAAAAAACTGCAGGAAGATTAAGAGTGGAGCTTATTTGATTTCAAAGCCCTGAATAGAGTGTTCATGGTAATATAGTTTATTAAATGGAGGAAGGCAAAAAACACCTGAAAGAAGGACAGGTTGAAGTATTTCTGCACCTTTAACAGAGCCAGTGAGGGTGTTCAGTCACAGGCACAGCATCCCAAGATGCTGATTTTATTTTGGCCTGAATTATGGACAAAGGGACTTGGATTTCCTCTGTCATGTTTGATATCCTGGGCCTTATTACCTGACCTACGGACTCGGTAAAAAAGCAGGAACAGGGAAAAGCAAAGCCCAGGGAGCTGAAGCACATTATTTACACTGGTGAGAAACAGGACTCGCACAAGGGGAGATGTCAGACTGGTGGGAGAGGAGCTGCTCCTGTGGGGATGGAGATGAGGATCTGGGTTTGATTCCAGCCTGCCACTCCTGCATGATGAGCAAATAACTTACCAGTCCCACCGGGATTGGGAATGTCATTTCTCATCAGACACCCCCAAGTTCTGCCTCTTCATTGTAGCCCTCTTCCCAGTAAACCCACACTTACATCCTGGGGAAACTGGGGGGTTTAATTAAGAGCGTTAATTGGAAGCAGCAGTAGCTGTCAAGGACAAATGACACAATAATTAAAGTGGGGGTCAGTGTCCTGCTGCGTGGCAGGATAAATTACCTGATCAAATGTCCTTGTTCACCAAGGCCCCCCTACCTCCAGTTGTGTGTTTGCTGCTCCTCCTCCTCTCCTCTCTCTGTTCTGAGCTGTTCTGGGCACCTTTGGTGAGAGATGTCTCCACTCTGGCGCTGCCAGAGCAAATCCCCAGCCACAACCACACGACACTCACACAAACAGAGGGGCAGCAAGAAGAGGAATAGAGAGATTTGATGCCCACAGCCTCTGTGGCAACAGCTCCAGGAAACTTTGGGGTAAGGCTGAGCAGTGGCAGTTCCCATCAGATGTTCTCACGGTAAGATTGCTGCTCCCACAGCAGTGGAATTTGCCTTGCACACCTCGCAGTGCATTCTTCTCTTTGTAAGTCCCTTGGCAGGCTCAGAAAAACCCCCAAATCAGGCTTTTTTGTTTTTTTATTTAGTCCATGCTGGGCTTCATTTCTGATGCATCAAGTCTGTCAGTCTTGCAGCTGGTAGGGAACAGCTCTGTTGTGGCATGAAAAGTGAGGTCTTTGCCTTCTCACTCAAACTCACTTCAAACTCTGTCTGCAACATTAGAGTCTAATTCTAAGCTAGAAACCCAGGCTCTGTTGAAGGAGAGACCTTTTGCAGGGCAGGATTTGTCTGCTCTCTGTTTCAGATGTCAAGCAGGGATGAGATAAATCACACCCTGGATGTGCCTGTGTCTGTTCACTGAATATAAAGGAGTCTGGACAGCCAGGTCAGATGGAGACATTTACAATATACACCACAGCCACTGGGCGAGGTGACTCCCACATCTATGCCACACTTCATTTTCTGCTCTTCCTCAAATTCTGACACTGAGAACAATCCCCAGATACATTCAGGCCTCCCCTCTTCCTAATTGCAGCACCAGAAAAACCAGTCACGATACAAAATACATTTTCTCCAATGTCTTGGAGAGCGGTACAGGAAATCCCCTGTGTTGCACAGGTAGAAAACCACTCCAGAACCTCAGAGCCCTTGTGTGGTGACAGGGGCTGCGTTTGAACAAGAGCCTTTCCCCACCTGCTTTGTCACACAGCCCTCACACCACGCTCGTCCCTGCTCTCCCTTCTGGCTGTATTTACAGAGGAACAGACAGATAACAAAGATTATCTCAGTCCTATTCCTGAAGGCTTGGCAGGTTCCCAGTTCTGCCTTTACAACTGCTCAGCCTCCACCCCGTGCTGTCCCTTCTTCAGAGAATTCCTCCACGCCTTGGTGACTCTCCTCCCAAAAACATCACTCCAGGAGGAGCAGGGGACACAGCATCCTGCTGGGAGCTTGGTTGGCAGCCTGGAGGTTGAAGAGTGTTTCACACACTCAGAGTGTGTTCAGTCAGTTCAGGTTTCCTCCAAAAACTCACTTTTCCCCTACCGGGAATGCAAAACCCTTCCTCAGGTGGGACAGCATCCCATTGGCACAAGGCAGGAAAATGACCAAAAGGCAGAAAAATTCAGGAATGCCTTGTAAAAATCAGAGCTCACCAGCTCAGAGGTGTGGAAGGAGAGACACAGGGTTTTACCCAAACCTGATGGATCCAACCACCTTCTTCCTGACCCTACAAACCACCAGCTCTGGCCAACTTCCTCTGCCTGCAGCATTCCATTTGTGTTTCTCCCTGCTGCATCCAGGTAGCTTCACATCCCCCCTGCCTTGTTTACGCTAAATCTTGATCCCCTGGTCAAGTGTTTCAGCCTATAAACTGTGAAACAAATGAGGTTTGGCTAAATATTTGTGTTCAAAAGCCTTCAAAAAAAAGAGCCTCATGTCACAATTAATGCAGGGCCAGCCCAGGCTTAATGAGAGCTGGTGCCTGTGTGGCCACTGGAGCGTGGCTGCTGAGCAAGGGAGAGATTGTTACCCAGGCTCCAAAGAGGCTATATATAGATTTAATTGGGATCTGTAAAGGAATTCATGCCACTGCAATGGGTTTGTCAAAGTCCAGCATCCCTTGGAGGCTCCTGGTGGAGGCTTGAACAGTTAAAACACACAGGGGGAAGTTAAGAGTTGTTTCTGCTGGTGATGGTGCTTCCCAGGTCATGCTTTTCTGCTGTCTTTCCAGATGTTTGCACCACAGAACCACAGGAAGACTTGGGTTGGAAGGGACCTTAAAGATATTCTGGTTCCAACACCCTCCTCATGGGATGGGATCCTTATCCTCAGCTGTCAGTGAGCACCTTCCCATAGATTAATTCTCCCCAGCAGCCCTCTCAGGTATCCTGTTGTGTCCATTCCTATCAATTCAATCCTATCAGCACTACAAATTCCATCTTTACACGTTTAGTATCTCCCTGGGTTGTGAAGTTCTCATCTTCATCCTCATCTTCATCTAATTGCCTGGAGGAGCTTTGCCTCCTCTCTCTCCCCAGGCCCCCTGACCCTCTCCCAGGTTTCTGGCTCCACCACTCCTGACCCAAGCAGCCCATGAAGGACTGTTTGTGTTGATCAAACTACCTTGTGCAGGATACAATCCCTGCCAGCTCTATCAGGTCACAGGAATTTTGGCAGTTTGATAAATGCCCTTTTTCAGTCGCAATCAGACTTTCCATCCCCCACAACAACACACAGGAACAGCTGAACTGGCTGGGACCAACACCCCACATATTATCCTTATCTTCAGCCATGGCCTCTAGGGAAAGCATAAGACCAGGGTAAACACATTTATGTCCCCAACAGATGCCCAGCCTTTGGCTATTTTCATTCAGGGGAGCCTCTGCATCTTGTCTGTCTCTCCATCATAGCCCAAAGAGCTCCTTCTTTTATTTTTTCTTTTTTCTCTTCGGTTTATCATTGAAATTGCATTGATTTTTGCATCCACAGCATGCTTTACCCGGGATTTTCACAGATCCAGAGCCCACTGCTTGAAGGAATCACCTCCTTTCATTTGTTCAGGACTTGACTTTTCAACAGTTTAATTTCATGCCCTGTAACTCTTGTATTTGCAGAGGTGTTGAACAGTCACTTCCTATCCATCCCCTCCTGCCATTCCTGAGTTTGCCAATCTCTCCATACATCCCAGCTCACCTCCTTCAAGGCTGAGGAGCTCCTGCTTCTTCAGTCACCTCCCACATGGAAACCACCCCATACCTCTGATCATGGGATCACTAAGGCTGGGAAAACACTATAAAATCATCGAGTCCAGCTCAGCACTGCCAAGGCCACCAGTGACCATGTTCCCAAGTTTCACATCCACACAGCTTTCAAACACTTCCAGGGATGATGGCTCCACCACTGCCCTGGGCAGCCTCTTCCCATGCCTGACCACCCTTTCCATGAACAAATTTTCCCTAATATTCAACCTAAACCTCCCCTGGCCCAGCCTGAGGCTGTTCCCTCTCCTCCTGTCCCTGTTCCCTGCGAGCAGAGCCTGACCCCCCCCGGCTGCCCCCTCCTGTCAGGGAGTTGTGCAGAGCCACAAGGTCCCCCCTGAGCCTCCTTTTCTCCAGCCTGAGCTCCTTTCCCAGCTCCCTCAGCCGCTCCTCATCAGACTTGTGCTCATTCTTTCTCTTTTAACCATTTATTTACCCTTTTTTAGCCAAATGTTGGGCAAAAGGAGAGGCTACGTGGTGGCTGAGGTCATCTCTTTGTAGCCTTCTCCACCTTGTCCCCTCCCTGGGCTCTCAGGCACTGATCACATCACCAAAAACTATTGAGCCACTGCCTTTAGCAGGGTGTCACCTCTCAGTCTGAGGCACAGGGCTGCTCACATCCCTCAGGCTCATCCCAGGTGACTAAGACAACACATCAGATTGACCTGTGATTGTTTTATCAGGAGCAGGTAACTCACAAAACTTGACTGCTTTTAACCGAGTGAGCACACAGCAGCACTGATCTTTGCACAGCTCCCCAGAGGCCACACTTTTTGCTACAAAAAGTGGCATTTGGGTCCCTCCCAGACACCCTCACACACACCCCACTCCAAATTTCCTCCTCCCATCACTGCCACCTCTCCTTTTACACCTCATTCTCCCTGCAGTGCCCTCACATCTCTCTGACAGGAGCTCCACGGGCAGCATCAATCAGAGTGATAACATCAGCTGAAGAGTTCTGAGGTCACAGCGGTTAATCTGCAGGGCAAAATCTCCAGATGTGAGGCAGGGAGAACCGTGATAACATTTTGCTTGCAGCTGTTCCTGAGCAAACACACGCTAAGCCAACCCACAGCACCAAAATTGGGGCTTTCAGGGCTATCACAGCACCTCTGCCTCTCCAGAGCACCGCACCACCAGCGGCCTTCCTGAGGGTTTCACTCAAGATTTAAGCAAGATCCAGGGAGAAAATGTGAAGCAGGCTCTTCCCAAGCCCTCAGATTTACATCTCAGTTTATTAAAGGAGAGAAAAGCAGACAGCACTCCCTGCTCAGCTGGTGCACGTGGGAGCCCTCGAGGTTTTGGGGGGTAATTAGTGCTGCCAAAAGGGACAGTGGCCAGGCAGAGAGGCAGGCCACTATTTCAGGGCACATCCATTTGTCTTTAGATATCTCTGCTGTCTGTTTCGGCGTGGAATTAGAGGGAAGAAGACTCTAGCAAAGCCCAGCTCCCTCCCTGTATGGTTTTAACTCACAAAGGGGGCTTGAAATGCAGAGTTCCTACTGAGTGCAGGGAGGGTTGCTCCATCCCATATTTCAGTGGATGAAGTGCACAACAAGCACTCTGAAGTTTTCCCAGCTTTCCCAGGCATTCATCTTGCCATAAAATGAAAGTTCAAGGATATTTAATTCAGGGATCCTGTAAATGCACAACTTTTCAGGTCCCAAGGGACCACTACATCATCTGTTCTCACCTCCTTTACATCACAGCCCATCTACTCTTAGGCTGATCCAGATAATCTGGCTTTAGCTAAAGCATCTTGCCTTAGAAAGACCTCCCATTATGATGTGAGGATACCAGGAAAGGGAGAATCCTCCAAATGGCAGCTTGTCCCAGCAGTTAATCACTCATAAAAACCTTGCACACGCCTTACTTTTCATGCGAATTCATGAGGCTTTGGTTCCAAACCGCTGATCTTTATTTTGGTTTTCTTTTTCAGGTTGTAAAGCCCCTTAACCTGCTGTTTTCACCCTGTGAAGATGCTCAGGGATCCTAATCAAGTTATTCCTCCATCTCCCTACAGATAAATTAACACTGAGATGCTCTCAAACCCTACGAGGACCTTCTCACTCCCTGCAAATAATTTTGGTGGGTCTTTAGTCCTTCTTTTCCTCTCTCCCACTCTCCTGCACTCCTCCCAAGTGTGCAGGATGATGTCAGCCTGCTTCTACAACAGGCCAGAGGAGGAAAAGCCCTTTGGAAGGATGTGAAGAAATGAGCCACTCATCCATTTCAGTCTTTCTAGGACACATCTCCCACTTCCCAGCCTGACCTGAATCCCTTCCTGTGAGACAGCAAAGTTTGTTTTGTCTGAGAGAGCCAAAGTCACCCACCTGCCGTGCCCTGGTGGTGGTTAATGCTGAGCTAATCGTTGTTCCACTGAATATTTTATCTGTGGGATTTAATATCAACCTCCCGCTCATTCACGAAAGTTTTCAATAGATTCGGGCCCAATATTGGTCCCTGGAGAATGCTGCTAGGAAAACCCTCAGGCTCTTTGAGAACTGCCAAGTATTAATCCATTTCAGGGATCTCTTCAGGCTATTTTTAAGTCTTGGGACTTTTTTTAAATGGGAACAGGCTGCGGTGTTGTCTCAAGCGCTGTGTGGAAAGGTAAAGACAGGGCATCCACACAAGAAAACTTCATTATTTCCTTCAAGAATGGATCACAGATTTCCTCACAAATTCAAAAATGTCCTATTTTTCATAAAAACATGCTGCCTGGATGCCATTTGGCCCAAATCAGGAGCTTCAGGTTTATTCAACATTCCTTAATATTAACACTTCTAGCCCTCAGGAATCATTAGAGTATAGGGGCTGGATGTTCCTAAATTATGAATAAATTCCCCTGCATATCAGATGTAGGATAGCTCAGGTCTCAAGTGTGCAAGGTCATCCTCAGAAGAGCCTTGCATTAACCAGTGCCTGCTTATTGTAGCTTTACACCTAAATTCCTTGGTGAAGAGCCCAAAGTTAGACAGAATCAACCTGGCAAACCTGCAGAGCTGTTAAGATCTCCTAACTCCTGGTGACAACCCTAAATTTAGGCCTCTGCACGATCCCTAAGCTTGTGCATCAGCACTCAAGGTTCTTATTTCTCCAATTAGTTTCATTTGTACTCTGGTGAATTTTTTCACATTTCTCTCCAGCCAAAGCAGAAAGACGAGACTCCCACTGCACCTTCCTTTTTATGGAAAGACAGACGCGGCGCCCAGATTTCCTGGGGAAAAACAGCTGGCATCAGGCTCTGCAGAGAAGCAGAACTTTTGTCCCTGCAGAGGACTATTCAAATTTGATTTAAGGTGCAGCTTCGGTGCTGTATGAAACAGGGAGATCTCGTTTCAGCTCCTTGCTGCCAAGCCCTGACTTCACAAAAGCCGCTGCCGTCCAGGGGGAGCAGGGACAGGGGCTGGGGATGATGTTCTTGGATGACTACAAGATCAACGCTGCCAGCTGGCCCGTGCACAAAGCACAGAGACCCCAAGAGACCCCACAAAGCTCTCGCCAGCTCCATCTGGGTGGTTCCCAAACTGGCACCCTGAAAGAGAGCGGGATCAGCCTGCCAAGGCACCTTAAAGGAGTCCTCCACCTCAAAGATCAAAGGCAGGCTGGCTCCAGGGCTCTGGTTACACCTGCCTCTCTTGTGGATAGCCCTCACAAAAGGATTTGTGGGCTGGGGGATTTGCTCAGGTGCATTTCACAGCGCTCACCAGAAAAAAAAAACCAAATAATACAACGCCCAATACCCTTTTGTCTGCAGCCACAAAGGAGGGAGCCGTGCTTGGCATGTAATGCAAGGGGACGGCAATGAGAGCAAGGAGTAGTGCCAGGTGCTCAGAGAGCACCTCTGAAATGCGAGACACCCTGTGCAGCTCAAAGGATTCTCTCCTCCCCTCCACCTCCAGCAGCTGGGAGAGCAGAGATTCCTCACTGCTGGGGCAACTCTCAGCAGGGCTGGCTCACAGGCAGGTGACATTTCTGCCCCTTGGCAGGACACTGCTGACCCTTCTGAGCTCCTTGTCCATGTCTCACCCTCATCCCAAAAAGAAGCCAGTGGCTTCAAAGAGTTTGGGGTCTCCTTGCAGAGCTCAGGGCACTCGACTTCTCCATCTCAGTGGCAGTGGTGACCTTCCCATTGCTCCTCTTTACTCCTCCTTTTCTCCAGCCAACGCAAACACACTCCCAACAGGGCTGGAGCTTCTCACCCGTGCTCCCTGGACCATTTTAGGAATGGGACAGGGAATAAAAAGCATGAGGGATGAGAAGAAAGCCAGGAAAGCCAGGCCTAGCACTGACAGGATGATTTTTTTGTCTTTTCTTATATACCCTTTTATATAGTTTTACATATTCTTAGTGCTTTTAGCCTACATACTTGTCATTTTCCAAGGCTGATAACTCAGCTCAGCCCCACAGCACTGTTAAACCAGGAGACCAAACATCCTGGGAGCCCCAGACACCAAAATCCTCTCCAGAACACATTTTGTAACCTCAGACAGGCCCATCCAGGGGGAAGGTTCCTCACAACGAGGGGTTCACTCCAGCCTCTCATTGGGGAATCTTTGATAGATGTGCTAATTAGCAAGGCCTATAATTGTGTGCATTTTCGGGGCATTCCACCTGGACCGAGTGCTGCACCCAAGGATCCTTAAATAAAAACCGAGGTAAAAACCCCTTTTCCCCATAAACTGTGTTTTGGTTTTAATTTTAAGACCAGGGAAAGGCAACAACGTGGCTGCCTGAAGGTCAGACACACTGATCCTTTTATTGGCATGAGAATTGACACCGGTTTTCTTAATCTGGTCACTGTCTCAATACTGCTGTGGCCATGCATGGCTCGGCTAAGAAACCCTCTGGTGCACAGACTGGCTGAAGTGCAGGGAACCTGAGCGAGCTGATATCCTTTCTCCCGAGCTCTGGGCTCTGGGTCTGGCCTCCTTCCAGCCACAGCAGTCTCGTGGCATCCGTAGGACCAGCAGAGGTGATGCAGAATCCCACTCCTCCTCGGCAATCCCTGTGTGTGCACACCCCCAGCCTGGCAGCCAGCTCACAGTACGCCCTGTCAGCTCTGCACAGGGGCTGTGGGGAACATTTCTTTTATTTATCAGATTCCATTTCACACCGGTGAACCATAAAATTATAACCACAGCTTTTCCCGGCCTGTTACGGATCTGTGACATCTGTCTGTCTGTCTCCCTCCTACCCACACGGGTGCAGCCTGGTGGCAATAATGGATGTCCTGAAGGAGCAATTTCACCTCTGCTTCCCGAGGATTACAGCCTGCCTCTTCCCGAAGCAGCAATCCCTGCCCCTGGGTTTATTAACCCAGCAGCAGGCGTGGAGAAAAGCCCTCACCCACACCGCCAGGAGAGTGGTTTCCTCAGCACTTATGGAGAGCAGGAAATTAGGAATGTGTTATCAAGCCAGCTGAGGATCGGGTTTAAATCTCACCAAAATAATAGGTGAGGAGGAGAGTTTCCTTCCAGCTGCCTGGGATTTTACCCAAGGAGAGCTGTAGATGTCCTGCTTTAATGCCAGGAGTTACAGCAGCACCTTTTGGCTCGTGTTACAGGAAAACACAAGAGTGCATGCCCCTGTTCCTTGATCTTCTCCAGAGGACACACAGATTTTATAGGTGTTAGTCCCAAAAGGAGGTGAAGGGAAAGCCAGGTTTTACACTTATTTTACTTCTTGTTTCAGCCATCACTCCCTGAATCAGCAGCTCCAAACATCCTTCCCTGTCTGAAGATCTTATTTATACCTTTGGAAACAGAAATAGTCTGGGAAGAAGGGAATACAAGCCAGGTAGGAGCACTGCTCAAATCCTTCCCAAGCCAGAGACCCACACTGCACAGTTTATTTCATCTCCAATTCCCCCCTTTACACCCAAAGCATCTCTGAAATGGACACAAACCCCACCCAGGACAATTTCTGCCCATTCCTTATGAAGGGAGGTGGGATAAATCTGGATCAGGCTTTTTTCCCCTATTGTTGGAGTCCATGAAAAGCCTGGGAACTTTTCCTGCTCCTCTGGGTGTTTGTTTTACCCTCAGAGCTCCTCAAAAAAGGCTTGGCCTGCGAACTAAGCTCATGGGAGCATTTACCCCCAATTCTGGGTGAGCTGAGAGCACCAAAGAAATGAGGAGATGTTGTTTAGTGCAGCACAGAGTGTGGAGTTGGAGTTTTTATATATTATATANTTTCTAACTGGTTGATAATAGATATAAAAGCTACCTGCTTTGGGTAGCCATTGCTATTCTGCCCTCGTGTTCCTGGAGGTCACAGCACAGTCTGTGCCTCCCAAACTTTGATAAGAAAGAAAAATAAACAAGCTTTGAAACAGCAGAAAGAAGCTTCATTTCATCTTTTTGGGACATGGGACACTGAAATAAGGAACACAGCCGGGCCAGGAGTCAGCAGGGTCCAAAGAACTCCCAACACCTACTCACAGCACAAGTTAGATCCAACCTGCAGCTCCCAGAGATGCTGCGAAGCTCCGGGACTGGCAGGTCCATCTGGCGCTAATGGGGGATTAGAAAATGTTTAGAAAAGCATGTTCTGAATCCCTGGAAACATTTAGCTCAGCCAGTTTGTTTTTCCTAAAAGATATGAAATATTGCTGAGCTGAGGGCTCGGAGCAGACATCTCCCCGAGGAGCTCTGTGACCTGAGCTATGCAGATCGCATTAGACAATCACACTGGTCTCTTTTAGCTTTCAATTCCATGAATTTATAAGTAGTAACCAAATAGTTCCAACCGTAATTGTCAGCCTGGGCTGAAAAGAGCTTAGCTAGGCACACAGGCTTTATGTGCAGTGAAAAGTTTTTATTATTGTTATTATTATTATTTTTATTGCAGGCGGGTTTCATCTCGCTCAGCTTTTTAAACTCAGTTTTTTCCATCAGGATGCAGATTTCACAAGACGAGTTGCCTGACCCAGTGACCAGGCCTGTAATGGGACTGGGACAGTAATTGCCATATTTGCCAGACAAGGATGAATTGCCTCTTCCAGATGAGCCACACAGACAGCAGAGATGAAGTTTATCATCGCCCTAGAGGTGTTTTGTTTTCTGCTGATGCATAAACATCCCAGCAATTAGTTTGCTGTGTTAAGGCTCCCTTTTCCACATCGTTTTCCTGAGGGTTTATATCAGAGTTTTTGTGGGCTATTGACAGCACAGCCTTTTAAGACAATTCACAGGGAAATGACCACTTAGAGGGTGGTCAGACATTGGAACAGACTGCCCAGGGGATGGAATCACATCCTTGGAAATGTTCAAAAAACACCTGGATGTCTCACCTGGGGACATGGCTGAGTGTTGGCCCTGGCAGTGATGGGTTAATGACTGGACTTGATGATTTTGGAGGTTTTTTACCAGCCTGAATTATTCTGTGATTCTATGGCAATTCCAGCACCCTCAAATATTAGTACATGAATCTGAATTATTTGCAGTTTTGGAGAGTATTAAAGATTTAGAGCACCAGTGATGCTGGAAACTCTGGGAAAGAGTTGAAAAATATTGATTTGTGGTGTAAAAGGTATTTACAAAGTTGTGAGTAACTAACTGAATTCCCACCTAATTCGACCAGAGCAGGGCTTCAAAAGAGCCCCCAGTCCTCTCTGACTGATTTCACAGGATCACAAAATGCTTTGGATTGGAAGGGACCTTCAAGCTCATCTCATTCCAGCCCCCTGCCATGGGCAGGGACAACTTCCCACTGTCCCAGGTTGCTCCAAGCCCTGTCCAGCCTGGACTTGGAAACTTCCAGGGATGGCGCAGCTACAATTTCTCATTTCCTCCAAGACATTGGTCTGTAGCATCACTAAGACCTTCACTGGTAGTTCCTACAACTTGACCTCATCTGAATTCCTAAATTCAAATTCAGAGTAGCCCATTAAAAATCATCAAAGTTGGTTTTTTGAATACAGATTGAACAGCTCCCCCCAGATCATGTCTGCAGAAATCATAATCCTTTCATAAAAGAATCTAATGAATTAATATTCTTATGACTTGAGGTAGGTCAGATCTCAGTAAAATTCCATTTCACCAGAACATTCAGACATAGTTGAGGATTAACTTCTCCATTTCCTTGGATTTGTTTGTGATTTTTTTTTTTTAATTTATTTTTTCATATAATTTGTCGAGCAGAAGTTGATGCATGGCCCTTCTTGCAAAGGACAGCTCAGAGACCAATTAGTCAACCCAGGGACTGGCAAACTCCTCCTGACACAACTGCACGACTGCCACAGAATGGCAGCTAAACAAAGATCTATCTAGCTTTTAAAAATATTAACCTTTTTATTGACACTGCCATCTATCAGGGGGTTGATCCTCTGAAGAACGAGGTGGGAGCAGCCAAAAGCAGAGCTAAAAGCCACCAGCTCCCACCGTCCCACAGATGAGGAGCAAATGCCCAGGGGTGCTTTTAGGCATAAAGACTCACTAAGAAACCATTCTGGCAAAATAACGGAGATTAAAGCATGATTTAGAAGTTCAGTTTATATCAAATGCTCCCTTAATTACTTAGAAATTGACAGATTTAATAAAACCTAATATCCAGCCATCTCTATCTCCTATTTCTGCTGTCAGCTCCAGCCAGATGTTCATAAAAGGTGAAAGTGTCCTACAAAAGCCAGGGCCTTTTATTAGGTATCTGTATTTTCTAACATCCTAGAGGATGGTTTATAATCTGAATAATTTAAGACTTCTAAATGTCTAGGCAGTTCTTATCTTTTCAATTAAAAATCACATTAAAGCATTAAGCTCCAAAATGTTTCATTTTTGGAGGGTTTTTTTTTTCCTGCCTTTGCTTGCAGATGCATCTACAGGAAAGTTGTTTAGAATGAAATCTTGAGGATTAAAAAATAAATAACCACCTTAGTCCTCGTCCTGGGGAAATTCTCTCCAACAATGGAAAGAATAATTTCCAGGACCCACTGCAAGGGCTGAAATTAAAGTTCCATGGGGAGATGCTGGTTCACAGAATTCAGTCCATCGAGCACGAACTGATTGCAAGGAGATGTTTTTAGGCTCAGCACATCAGAGAGAAGGCAAAAAACTTGTAATTTGCAAGTTGTGCACCTGAACTTAGAAATGCTGAGTTGGTTTCAAAGCAATAAGAATAATCTTTTCTCCAAATAAACCTTTCCCCCGGAAAGGAATTAGAGGATCGGGTGTTATGCTGGAAATACCTGTGGTAGCAGTTTATCTGGGACAGCTGGAGGGGTGGGAGGTGAGAAGCAACTCAGACCCAAAGCACAAGAGATGAAGGGTCTGAGGCAAAAAAATCCTCAAGAGATCATAAGTTGGATAAATATATATGAACCAGCATTAATAAACCATTAACGAGCAGGAGTCTGGGAGACCTCCCTGCAGAACCTGTCCCTGCTCAGGAAATCATTGTTCCTCTTACAAGAGATCACTGAAATCCTGGATTTCACATTTTAAGGGGCAGAAATGGTGAGTGAGGACAATTCATTTTCACCTTTCGTGAGAGAAAAGGTGAGATCAAGGGATGCTGTTCAGACTGTCCACCAAAAGGAAGGAAATTAAAGCATCTCCTGGTTGTTAAGAATTCCCAGGCTTGGTAAACAAAGCTGAATTCCCAGAGCAACCTTGAACTCCTCTCACTGCCAGATGTTGATAAGCTCAGGACAAACCCCAAGGATTATTGGGAGAGGAAGGGGTCAGAGTGCAGCTCCACCTTTAACAAACTGGTTAAAAAGGAAAAAAACCCCAGAAGATACATATAAAGAAGTTCCAAAAACAGAGCAGTGAGACATGGTGACTCTGAGAAAAGTCCAAAGTCTTCCTCCATCCCTGCTCCTGTATCCTGGACATGGGAAATGCATCTAAACCAGAGGGAGTCGGACAAAATCAGACTTAGATTGAGAAAACAAAGGTTTTCAGTTTTTACTTTTTCTGCTTTGTTTTCTCTAGGTCCCTGCAACCACTATTTTTTCATCCAGCAGGACTGGAAACTGGAATCTCCTCAGTGGTGTTTGCATGACAGGATCTCACCTGCCTGTGGGAGCTCAGGCTTGGGGAGTTGTTCCATCCTTTTTTAGCGGTTATAAACATCAGCCTCAAAAGAGGGATTTGCTAGAGGAGCTTTTCTGCTCTTTTCTCCTTTTATTTTTTCCCAGTTAAACTTTAAGGATTGCAAATGTGATATTTGGCTAGGAAGGGTTCCAGCACGAGGAACCACCACTCTTCCTGCTGGTTTGAAAAGACCAGTCTATTTAAGGTTCAAAGCCATTTGCTGCTCCTCCAGCGCAGCTCCAGCCCTTTTGTCGCCTGGCTGCCAGCGAGAGGATGCCACTGTTCCTTCATCTGGCTCAAACCCGTGGTGTTGCTGATGGTACATCACGGATTATCCCCTAAATCTTGGTGGTGGTGGTGTGACGATGTGACATCTCAACAGAGCTCCCTGCCAATGCTGTGTAAAAAATACTCCCAGCTGATGCCACCGGCACATTTGCCTGGGAAATCGCTGCTGGTTTTGAGAACAGGAAAAGGGCAAGCAAATAAACCTCTCCCTACACAACTCCCTCTTCTGATCCTGTTACCTGCAGGTGTCCTCAAAAATTAAACCCACCTTCCTACATCAGCGATACTATGTCTTGGACCTGCTGAATCAAAAAAAATCCCAGATTTGAGTGGCAAAACCTTCACATTGTGGGGTGTGGGAGACCCATTTCTTTCTTCCTTATCATGGAATTGTTAAGGTGGGTGATGCCTTAGGTTTTAACTTCTATATTTTTCCAATCCTGCAGTGCCCAGTGTAACTCTGATGTTTCCTGTAGCTCGTTAAGTGTTGTTCTCTTATGCTAAGACAGACATATCAAAATCTAGTTTGCTCTCCAAGGACACCCAGACCAAGAACTGCAAACCTTCATCTTGGGGACAGGGGGGCAAGCTTGGGCAAATTCCATCCTTGCCTGGCTTCTGCTTGGGCAATTGATGCTGATATCAAAGTGGGAAGAACTCGGGAGCTGTCATTGTCCATTTTGGGATGCACTGAGGCAGGAGCCTCTGGAGCCCAGAGTGTGACCTCTGAAGGCCTTTCCAATAAATCCCTCCTTTATTCCTTTATTCCTTTATTCCTTTATTCCTGTCTAGTCTCTGTTTCTGGGTAGCCATTTAAGGCATCATGGGAAAAGGCCTCCAAGACCATCAAAACCAATCTTTAATCAAAATACCCCCATAGCCATTAAACCACAGGGTGAAGCGCCAGGTATGCTCAGTTTTTGAACCTTTCCAGTTTAGGTGATTCCACCACTGCCTTTGTCTGTTCCAATGCTTGACCACCCTTTTAGTGAAGAAGTTTTGTCTAATATTCAACACAAACCTCCCCTGGATTCAGCAACTTGAAGCTGTTTCCTCTTGTGCTGTCGCTTTCCCAGGAGAAAAGCCTGGACCACTGATCCCACCATGCCACCACTCCCCTGAGCATTATTTTCTCCAGAGAATAACACGAATTCTTGTTTCTGCCAGCAACACCCTCAGCATAAAGCTCCACATCATTTGCTGAAGGTTCCTCATGGCTGAAGGTGGAGACAATGAAGTCCCACCTCTCACACTCATAGTAGAAGCAGAACTACTCCTGTGAGTAGGACTTGTGCTACGTCATCTGCATTTCTCACCCATTCCTAATCAAAAAGAGGGTTCAGCAGACGAGTGGACATTAATGACAACCTAGAGCACATAGGTAAAACCTTACAAAATGAAAGCCTTGTCGCCTTTGTAAAATCATGGCTCAGGCCTGTTAATCTGGCTGGAGAAAGACTGTGAAAAAAAAGAAAAACAATTCGTTTTTACCCATATAAATGTAGTATCAACAAAAGCAAAAAAGCTAAACAGTAGAAAGAAAAAACCAACAACAACATCTAGTATTTTTCTGAATATCTGAATACTTATGCTATAAGTAACCAATGGTAGTATATTGCAGTTAACAATAGCCAATGAATCTACTGCAGTAATTTAGTAGCCAATGAATATTTAACGAACGATAACATCCGAAAGTTGTTTTATAAAAAGAAAGTGCTTTTGTTTAATAAAAACCTTTTTGTACATTGTCTGAAACACAGTCTGTGAGTGCCGTGTCCACCCCAAAAGTGACCACAACCAAAGCCATCAGGTACATGAACCCCACCAGTTTTGGAGGAAGTGAGCACACACACGTGAGTGAAGTCTCGAGTAATAACATTTTAGCAGCTCTCAGATGACACGGGAGAACTGCAGAAATGTCAAACCTAACCCCATTATTCAAAAATAGGAGCACGAGATTAGACAAGCAATTATACACCGAGGAGCTTAACATAAATTGTGGGTAAAAATATCAGAAACAATTTTTCAGGATTTAGTGAGGGAAGCACCTTGTAAAGCATAATTGGATTAGAGGAGACAGCCAGCGTAGATTTACAAGCAGGAGGTCTTTTGCTTAACTAACTTGTGGGGAGTTCTTTGAAGCCGCAGCATTACTGCCAAGGTAGGCAAGGGAAATGTAATAGATGTTATGCACTGAGATTTCCCAAAAGCAATTGCAGAAGTTGTACAGTGAGATTATCAGCTAATGGAAGCAGCCGTGCCACAAAAGTGGGCTGGCTTAGAAAAATGGCTCAGAAGCAGAAAACAGCCCGTGTGTGGGCTGGCTTGCCATGTTCACTCTCAGCCTCAAAAGGGAGTGATTTAAGTGCCTGGCCTGGGGAAGAAGGAGGTGGAGGGCTTCAGGCTTGGAGAGCTCTTCTGCTCGGATTTCAGAGAGCTCCCAGCCTTTTGCAATGTGCAAATCTCCCAGCAGAGCTCAGTTTATCAGTCCCCAGGACGGGGACAACCCAGGGAGATCATACAGAGGTGCAGTTCAAAGGCAGCCTGGCTGCACACAGAAGGAAAACCAACTTTCCTTGCCCTGGATGCCAGGATGATTTTTTGCTCTTTCTTTTATACCCCTCTTATATACCCTTTTATATAGTATTATGTATTCTTAGTGCTTTTAGCCCACACACTGTAACTCTCCAAGCCTGATAACTCAGCTCAGCCCCACGGCACTGTTAAACCAGGAGACCAAACATCCTGGGAGCCCCAAACACCAAAATCCTCTCCAAAACATATTTTTATAAACTCAGACAGGCCCATCCAGGGGGAATGTTCCTCAGAACGAGGGGTTCACTTGAGCCTCTCATTGGGGAATCTTTGATAGATGTGCTAATTAGCAAGGCCTATAATTGTGTGCATTTCAGAACATTCCACCTGGACCAAGGGCTGCACCCAAGGATCCTTAAATAAATACCGAGGTAAAAGCCCCTTTTCCCCATCAACCATGCTTTGGTTTAATTAAGACCAGGGAAAGGCAACACCCTGAATGAGTGATGAAACTGAGGCACAAGCAGGAGAAGGTGCTTGATCTCACCCAAATCAGTGCCAAAAGGAGCACAGATCCCCAGGGTCAGGCTGTACCCTCTGGCTCATGTTGCCACACAGCATGTTCAAGGCAGAGGATGTTTGTGCACGTGCAGGGTGAGCACAGCCTGTCCCTGCCACAGGATAGGGAGAGGCCACCCCCACAGGGAAAGAGGAAAAGTTTTGGGAAAGATGGATGTTCCAAGGAGTGGGCAGAGGGGGTGGTGGCAGCACAGGGCCCTGCAGCTGGAGATGTTCAGCTCTCAGCCCCTCAGCTGCAGCCAGAGACGAATTTCATGGAGTCACAGAGTGGTTTGGGTTGGGAAGGACCTCAAAGATCATCCAGTGCCACCCCCTGTCCCCCCTGGGACACTTTCCACTATCCCAGCCTGACCTTGAACACTTCCAGGGATTCAGGGGCAGCCACAGCTTCTCTGGAAAACCTCTGCCAGGCCCTCACCACCCTCTCAGCCAGGAATTCCCTCCTAACATCAAATGTTAATTTCCTCTCTTTTAGTTTTAAACCTTTTCCTATCAGGATGTGCCCTGTAAAAAGCCACTCTCCTTCTTTCTTATAAGCTCCCTGTAAGTACTGAAAGGTCACAATCAGGTCTGTCCAGAGCCTTCTCTTCTCCAGGCTGGACACACCCAGCTCTCCCAGCCTGGCTCCAGAGGAAAGGGGACATCTTCATGGCCTCCCCTGGGCCTGCTCTAAGGTCTGTGGATTTCCAGCAAGAAGAGGCTAAAGGAGAAGATCTGAGTGACTGGATTTATATCACAGTCCCCAAAGCTCTTCCCAGGAGCCAGCTGTTCCCTCTGTTCCTTTTCCACACCGTATCTCAGCAGCAAGCAACACTCTTCTCCCAGCTCCAGCTGCTCTTCTTGGCCATCCTTGGATCCTCAAGGGCTGATAATGTTAGAATCCAAGTTCAGGGCAGCTCTGGTGCCACCCAAGAGCACCAGGATCAGCACATTCCCAGGGACTCTGCAAGGCTTTTATGGGATGCCCTGCAGAGCCCACTCCAGCTCACAGAGCTCACCCTGCCTCTCTCCTGTGGCTGTCATCCACATCACTCCTCCTGGCATCCTCATTCCCTTATTCCCTCTTCCCACTTTCCCCCAGAACATGACTCACGCTTGTTATGGATCATTGTATTTACAAAGCTTAAGCTGAAAATCAATTTTAATTACCAAAATCAGATTGCCGTATCAATAAATCACCGGGGGCCCCTCGGAGACACGGACAGAAGGTTGCACCTGGATGGGGAGGGAAGGAGAGATAATGGCTCGTTTTCCCAACAGGCCCCTCCCTGCATTCACTGGACAAGATTCATCAGTGTCATTATCTTTTGTATTGATATGCAAAGGGGCATAAAAGGGACATGAATAAAACTGGAGCCAGTTTTATACAAACAATGTTGGCTGAAATTTGATTTACCAGTGACCTCCTGACCTGAGGTTTTGGAAAAAAATGTATTTAGGATGGTTGTGATTATTTATCACCATTTCTACCACAGTCACTCTTACTGGATGTGTGCTGCTTCAAAACATTTTTTTCTTTCTATTCCATCATTTTTCAAGACAGGCACAAAGCTAGAAGAGGAAAGAGGCTCCGACCCAGAAGCTGGTTGGGATATGGGGTATCCCACAAGGTACTTAGCTCCTGTACCATGATGGATAAACCTTTCTTCAGAAGGAACCCAAGGCCCACCTACTGCCAAACTTCAGGCCCTCTTGGAGAGGCCACCACAGCCAAACCAAGCCTAATTTGACAATTATTTAGGCACCTTTGTGTTCATATCCAAAAAAGGATGTAGAGGGTTGCTGTCACTGACATCAGAGAGAAGAAAAAGCTTAAATAATCAGAGGTGAGCCCACAGCAGAAAGCTATGACCACATCAACTATCCAAGACAGACACAAGCATTTCACTGCTCTTGTCAACCCCAGACCCTTTCCTTGGACACTTCTCAGCACTTGGGGCTGAGCCCTTTGGGAATCTTCATTATCAGAGCCAAACCCTGGGGATTTATATAAATTTGCCTTTTCTGAGAAAAGTCTAATTAAAATAAAAGCTTGAGCTTTGTATTTTTTTTTTCATTGGTGCATAACTGCCAAGGACTTTCTGCATCTTGCCTTGCAAAATTAGTCCAAGTCTGGAAAGGCCAAGTGTGAGGGACAGGTAAAAAAATTGGCTTCAGAGAGCTGTCCAGAAGCACCTGGGAACAGACACACATTGCCTCTTCCATGAAAGTTGTTCTCCTTCAGCTCTCATTCCCCTCTGGTGGATACATCAGGCAAGGTACCAGGGAGCAAATAAAAAAGAATTGGAATATAATGGAATAAATGGTAAACCCCACCTTGGACTCCCATCAGGGGAAAAACCCATGAGGAATGTATAAAGCAGTTCCAAAAAGAGAGAGGTGTGAGATGGTGAATTGGAGAAAAGCCCAGAGACTTCCTCCATCCCCTCTCCTGCATCCTGGATGTGGGAACTGCATCCAAACCAGAGGGAGTCAGACAAAATCAGACTCAGATGGAGAAAACAAAGCTCCTGTGAGGAAAAAGAGCTTCCTTGGCGGTCAACAGAGACATTTCTTGCAGAGAAACCTCTTTTATCTCCCCGATACTTTTATGAGCACCCAGATGATGCTGCCAGAGAAATGGGGTCAGCGTGGGCCAAGCCAGACCTTCCCAGCAGAGGTGATAACTGCTCCTGGCTGGATCTCTGGCAGTTTCCTCTAGTGCTAAACCCTCAGGAGTTATTAGAGGCGATAAGCTACCCCTCATAACCCATCTCCCCCCTGTTCACCCTGCATGGGTGACAGACAGCTGAGCCCTTGTTGGATGCAGCTTCCAGGACCTGCATCCCTTTTTCCAATAACCTCACAAGGCCATCTCAGTGCTCTGCCCTATAAAGCACAACAAGTTCGACCAACTGAGCCTCAGATTGGGGCAGGAGCACTCTCTGAGTGAATCAGGCTGCAGGAAGACAAGGGAAAACCCAATCCTGTGTCAGCAAGACCCCGCTGGAGACGAGCCGGGCCTCGGGAACAAGGCGGATCCTCGGCAGTCTCTGCTGGGCCTGGTGTTTTTCCAAACACATCTCTCCTGCCCTTTCCCCGCTGTGGGTGGCAGCAGGACTGCCAGCTGCTGGAAGTCTGTGTGCTTTTCACCCACCCACAGCCCCACGTGTCCTCTCCCAGCGCTCCAGCCTGGCGCACAAGGAGGAATTTTCCTTGGGAATTTGCAGCGCTGAGTGATGGAAAGGGAGGATGACTCTGCTCTTCCACACGTGGCCCCTATTGCTGTGGTCTCCTTCCCAGAGTGGATTGCTGTGCTCAGGGCCCTTCCAAGATGCTGATATTAGCCAGGTACTCCATCCCCATGCTTACCATGGAGGTTTTACTGGAGGCACCTGCAGGAAAGAGGCCTAGGGTTCGCTGGATGGCTGACAAAGAGATTTGGGCCTGAAATAGGAGTTCCCAAACACTTTTCCCACGCACTCAAACTCAAATTTAGCTCCTGTACCATGATGGATAAACCTTTCTTCAGAAGGAACCCAAGGCCCACCTACTGCCAAACTTCAGGCCCTCTCTTGGAGAGGCCACCACAGCCAAACCAAGCCTAGTTTGAAAATTATTTAGGCACCTTTGTGTTCATATCCAAAAAAGGATGTAGAGGGTTGCTGTCACTGATATCAGAGAGAAGAAAAAGCTTAAATAATCAGAGGTGAGCCCACAGCAGAAAGCCATGATCACATCAACTATCCAAGAGGAGGGAGAGGAATTTTCCTCTTTTATCTTCCTGACAACCCCAAAGCCCAGCAAGGGCCTGGCAGGTGGAATAAAATGGCTCTTCTGTGTTTGAGGACTTACAGACATGGCACTTGGGGATATTGTTTAGTAGTGGCCTTGGCAATGCTTTGTTAATGGTTGGACATGATGAGCTTGGAGGTCTTTTCCAACCTAAACAATTCTTTGATTCTGTAGGAAAAGAAATCTAAAAGAGTTTCTGGGTTTGGTTGGTTTCATTTGGGGTTATTTTTCTGGTTTGGGTTTGTTTGTTTGGTTTTTTTCTTTAATAAATTTACACAGAGATACAAAATTTTTTTCTTTCTGGGATAACAGAGAAAAAGAGTAAGAACTGACATAAATTTGGTCTCATTGTCTTCCCCGAACAATGACAGTCAAGTTTTGTCTATAAATAAAAGACTGATATTAAGAGGGAGATGAATGCATTCATGAAAAATTTTGAATGAGGTAAAAAAAAGAAAAAGAACAGTTGTCTCTGTGATCAAAAATATGTCTTTGTTGGTGCCTCCAGAGCCTCCTTTTGCATTTGGATTTTGGTTTTTTTGCATATGTAACTCATCACCCAGCAACTGCCTCTGCAGCACATACATGTGTTTTATTTTACATATTTTTTTCAAGTGGCTGAACATTTGACCCAAAGATTCCCTATGAAGGCAGTGCAGTTGTTTGTTGGTCAGGTTGTTTTTTTGTTTAATTATAATGATGCAACAAAAAGAAAAAAAGAAAGAATGGGGAAAAGTTGGGCTCTTCCATCTTTCTGTGTGAGGTTATCGTGACATGTGGACAGGTCAGAATAATCTTCCTTGCAGGAATGGCATCCAAATAATGAGATTCCAAGTAATTTCTTTTTTTCTCTTTGCTTTTGCCGAAGTTTCAATAGTTCAGTTCCCATTTTGGCTTCCTGCTTCAGCTGAAGGATATATCCTTGCTACTCGGCAGAGAAATTTTACTTGTGGATGGTGGTTTTTACCATTTTTAGACATTTTTCTGGTTATCAGCATGGGGATTGTTCTATTATCCAAACATGTACAGTGGTGTCAGTAAAGCCACCTCTGCAGAAACCTTAAAACTCCTTTAGGGTGCCTTGATGCAAGATGTCACAATCTCTTAAATGCTGACCCTCCTCTTCAGGATGCCTTTGGATTTGGACTTTAAACCTTTAAACTTGAGCTGGTTCTCAAAACAAGAATTTTGCTGGCCTTCAAGCAGGTGTTTCCTAGCCCAGAATGGACACCTTGATGTGTCCCCTTGGTGAAGACACTAAAAAGCCCTTCTTATCCTTTGCTCTGTTTCAAAGAGGAGTTCATTCAGAGAAGTCCCTGGTTTGATTTGGGGTTTTTGTTTTTGGTTTGATTACCACAGTCCACTCCTACCTTGCAGTACTGAAGCCTCATCAGATCCTGTGGATATCCTTGGGAAACAGGGATCACAAGGCTGAACTGCCTCAGTTCATTCCCCAAAAGAAGATCCTCTCAAACATCTTCCTCTGGTGCCTTGCACATCCAGACCTGGGTGGGTTGCACCAGGAAATTAATTCTACAGAAGGGGATAAATGCAATACCCACTCACTTCTGCTTTCACTGACAAGCAGAGGGAAAAGAACTGGAATCTCTTGTGCAGGGACAGAGGGGAGATCAACCAGATGTGACACTGCAGTCCCAGTCAAAAAACCACATCCAGTGTCACACTGCACACAACTCCTGCTCCTTCCAGCCATCTCCTCCTTATCCTGGCTCCACGCCAGTGATGGGCCAGTTAATTTTTCCTCCTGGCCATGATCAAAAGCAAGGCCCAGGCATGGCTACAGATCTGATTTGGCAAAGTCTTCTTAAAAGAAACAATCCCCGGAGCAGTCTGAGCTCCTGGAGAACACTCAGGCTGTCTGACAGCTGATGCTGTTTTATGCACTCAGCCATCCTTTCATTCACTAGAAATGTATTGCATTAAGATTTATTAAATTACATTTATTAAATTAAGAAATAAACTTGAAGCGAGCTGCCTCCATTTGCATAATGGGAGGCTGTGCAGCAGATGGGGAATGGGGACCGTGGGCAGGCAGCACCACACAGGAGCCTGCGAGTTTGGGAGATGAATATCCTCCAGAACACTCTCCCAGTTGTCTCTGAATGGAAAATAACCACAATTTCCACGGACTAGGTGGTGACAGCAGGGTCAGTGGCAGGGGACAATAAACTCCTGGACCCCAGCTGGCTGGGACAACCTTATCTATTCAGCTTGTTCATCTGGAGCTGGCTCATATTCCCAAACAAACCTTTGGAGGACTTCTGGAAAAGCATAGCAAATACAAACAAATGTAATTTTCCCAAGAGGGCAAATGCTGCCCAGACACTCACGCAACTGTGCACAAAGCTGGCAGTGATTTCAGTTCCAATTCAGCAAAGCAGAGGAGAACCGCTGGCCAAAGGAAGTCCTAGGTCTCCTTTTAATTAATTGATTTGTTAATTTTGATACCGAGAAATTATCTCATCGTCACCTGATCAGCGTCTGGGTAAATAACAAAGTCTGGAAGACAAACAAGGAAAGGCTCCTGGGGCAGCAGAGAAAGCTGATGAAATTAGGAGCAATTTATGCTTCATAATCCTGAGCCTGCTTTAATAAACAGTTTAATGCCAGGTAAGGATCCTGTGGCATGAATTGCTCTGTCCCCACATAGAGGCAATCCCAGCAAGAGTTCCAAGAATCTCGGGCATTAGTCAATTATTTACCTGATTAACAGACTCCCTGTTAAGCTGCATATCAGGTATTTATCACTGAAATTAACTTAGAGAAATGAGGGCACAATTGCAAGGAATTGCTCAAAGCCAGCTGGAGACATGGAATGAGATGCTGCTTGGATAAAACATCTGTAACCCAGCTTGTCCTGGATCCACTTCCTTGTGGCTGATCCCATCCCAGAATTCAGGAAGACCAAGCTTAGAGGATTGCTTGAGCTGAGCCAGATGTGGGTTATCACAGAATCACAGAATGGCCGGGGAGGAACCNAGCTTAGAGGATTGCTTGAGCTGAACCAGATGTGGGTTATCACAGAATGGCCTGGGAGGAACTTTAGAGATCACCCAGCTCCACCGCCCTGCCACGGGCAGGGACACGGGGAACCTTTGGATAGCAGATCCAGGAGGATGGGAAGAAGAAGGGGCAGGGCAGGCAGAGAGGAAAAAAGAGAGACGAGCATCAGGTGAGGGTAAACAGCTCAAGACAGCACCAGCAAGGCCTGAAGGCCAGGGGTCAGTGAGGCCCAAGGATGCAAATTAACCATTGACCTGATTTTCTGAATTTCCACCGAGGTCGTTTAGCACATTGGGAAATTGAGCCACGTCTGTTCCACTGACAGAAGGGGGTTTGTACTTTTGATTTTGTGGTGTCTTTTTTCTGGTCTAAGTGAAACCAAAGATTTCCTTCTCCCAAGGGAGAGTTTGTAACTGTCTCCTACCTATTGCTGAATTCCAGAGCTCACGGATCATCAAACAGCCCTTCCGTGACAAAAAACTGTCCATTAATTATCTCCAGGAGAAACAAATCAGATCTTGCTCATTGATTTGAACCTAAACTGGCCACAAAGCCAGAATTAAGATCAGCTGTGGAGAAGTGGTCAGACCTACATCGGCAAATCGTTAGTCAGGGGTGGTTGAGTCCTGGATTAGTTAAACCACAGATCCACAGTGGTGAGAGGCTGCAGAGAACTTCTCCTGACACCTCTGTGCCACACAGAGCTGGCGCTGGGTAGACTTTGGAGTTGCAGCTCCCCAGCCCTGGACTATGGAGCATCTGGTGTGCAGATCTCCCTGGTGCTAATTCCTCACAGATCAGCCTTCATTAGAGCAAATACCTGACAAGTTGCAGCTCCTGCATTCCTTCCTTGGAGTTATATTTAGATCCCTGTTTTAGCTGTATTCTTGTGTTTATTCCCCCAGGCACGCGTTACAGCCAGCTCCAAAATGCTGACGTGCTCTAGGTGTTGGTGACAAGATGTAAAACCTGCGGGGCTGCTTTTGCAAACGCTGTTTGTACAAGTTCTGCAGTCCCCACCCCAGGAAAAGGTTTGCTTGCATTGCTTTCCTATAATTTCCATTTATTCAGTTCAGTAAAATATCATAAATCAGGGAAAGCAAAGGAAAACTGTGTTCTTCTACGCATTAAGTCTCAAAACTCAATTTTCATGGGTTTCTCCTCTTACAACATGGTAAAAATATGATTGTCATCGCCAGAGCTCACACACTGTGGGGCAAAACTTTAGCACAGTAAATTGTATATTTGAGTTCAGTGCTCATCCAAAACCACCAGTTTATGTGTCCGCAGAAGTTAAGTTAGACTTTGGACTTGTCTACGCACAAGCTTCACATGAATTTAATTAAAACTAGCATATTTCAACCAGAATTTAATCTCAACTAGTATATTTCAACCAGAGCATTTTGTTTGTTGACTTTTATTTCAATTTAATACTTTATTTTGTGGGGTTTTTTTAGCTGAGCTACTACTCTGCATCACCCAACAGCAGCTAAACAGACACAGAAACTATGAATAAATAAATAGAACAGCACCATAAAAAATGCTGGGCAGATCGAAACACACCAGTTTAAAAATGGACCCTGGAATAAATCTTGAGTGTCTGGGGATGTCTGGATTTTAGTGTGGCACACCTAGGGGTGCTTTGAACATCTCTTGCTCTACTTTCTCATGAGAAAATGATGGAAGATTCCACTCAACTCTTAGCCAGAGATGCTTGACACTGATTCCCTGGAGAGAAGGAGCTGGGAGCTCAAGTTCAGCACGGCACTGTGTGATTACAATATTTTCAAATGAATATTGGGCTTCAAGGGAGGAAGCCAGTTCTCTTCTGCTTAAAGGATCAGAAGAGAATCAGAAGAGACAACAGAACAAGATTCTTTGGGCAAATCAGGCATTTCTGGCCATCCTGGAAGCACTGGCATGTGCATGTTGTCCCATAGCATTAAAATGAAATCCCCAACTCCCGGCATATTTTAATGCATGATTCACCATTTCCCCCATGGGTTTCTTTCTATGTGTTCCCCTCCAGGCTTAAAATCTCCACTTCTGCATGAAAACACCTCCAAGACAACCAATTTTTCAGGGGCAGCAATTTAAGAAACAAGGAACGTGCTCCACAACATGAGCTGACATCTGCAACGCACGGAAAATTCATCCTTCCAAGAAAACTCATCCAAGAGAACCGAGCTGATGTGGGGAAGGCAATTCCTCTGCAAAGAGGGGAAAGGAGCCAGTGGATCCCTTCTGTCCAGCCTGACGCACCTGCTCCGTGTGCAGTGCTCGCGATATGGATCCATGTGCAGCGGGAAAGCATCCACATGTCCCAGGAAAGCACTTCATGGGGAGAGCTGTGCGAACCTGGGGATGCAGGAGCACCACAGTGCCGTGAGGAGCCTCTACCATCACGTTGATGCCTTAGGTTTTAAATTTTATGTGTTCCCAGCCCTGCAGTGCCCAGTGTAACTCTGCAGTTCCCTGGAGCTCGTTCAGTGCTGTTCTCTCATGCTCACACTGACATAACAAAGCCTCTCCAGCTCGCTCTCCAAGGACACCCAGACCCTCCTGGGCCCAACAACTGCAAACCTTCATCTTGGGGAGAGAGAGGGGGGCAAGCTTGGGCAAATTCCATCCTTGCCTGGCTTCTGCTTGGGGAATTGATGCTGATATCAAAGTGGGAACAACTCGGGAGCTGTCATTGTCCATTTTAAGATCCACTAATGCAAGACCCTCTAGAACCCAAAAGTGTCCCTCTGAAGGCCTTTCCAATAAATCCCTCCTTTATTCCTTTATTCCTGTTTGGTTTCTGTTTCTAGGGAGCTATTTAAGGCATCAGTGTGTACAAACACTGCCATGCTCGCAGCACGGTGCCATGGGGATGTGTTGGGAGGGTGTTGGAGCAAGGTGTGGTTGTGCAGCTGTGGGTGTAGAGGGTCAGTGAGACANAATCCCTCCTTTATTCCTTTATTCCTGTCTAGTCTCTGTTTCTAGGGAGCCATTTAAGGCATCAGGGTGTACAAACACTGCCACGCTCACGTTCTGTTTCTATGGGGATGTGTTGGGAGGGTGTTGGAGCAAGGTGTGGTTGTGCAGCTGTGGGTGTAGAGGGTCAGTGAGACAAGGTGTTTGTGATGCCTGGGGAGACACAGCCCCGTCAGCATTCTGCTTGTATTTCACTCATTTTGCAGCCTTTTTGTGCTCTGTGTTTTGTGGAGCCTCCGCCGAGTGTGTTTTATGAACGTGTGCCCTGGGTCGTGCACTGATGGAAGCATGGAATGGGTTGGGCAGGAAGGAATCTGCAAGATCATCTCATTCCACTCCCTCTGCCATGGGCAGAGACATCTTCCACTAGCCCAGGGTGCTCCAAGCCCTGTCCAACCTGGCCTTGGACACTTCCAGGGATCCAGGGGCAGCCACAGCTTCTCTGGACAACTTGTGCCAGGGCCTCACCACCATGACAGCCAAGAATTTCTTCCCATTATTCAAACTAATCCTTCCCTCTCTCAATATAAAGTCATTCTTCCTCATCCTATCCCTCACTGTCCTTCTCCCAAGTCCATCTCCAGCTCTCCTGGAGCCCCTTTAGGCACTGGAAGGTCTCCCCAGACCCTTCTCTTCTCCAGGCTGAATACCCCAAATCTCTCTGCCCGTCCTCATAGGAGACTCTCTGTAATCAAGACTGAGGTGTGTGCTTCAATCACCTGAATTCTGTAATAATAATGTTCAAATACACATTAGAGACAGTGCTGCATCAGCCCCTGTGCCAGGCATGTGTGTGCAGTGTGCTCCAGATCCCGTGCAGTGTCCAACATCAGGGAATACTTGACAGGACAAAGTCCCTTGAAGTGCTCTCTGATAAGAAAAACCCTATTTAAATACACCCGTGTCACCAACAGAGACACAGCATGACATTTCCACTGCCTGGAGGGAAAATATTTTATGCAGCTGCACATTAGGTTTGTCAAACAAGTCAAGGGAAAAGAAGATCCATCTTCCTTCTCACCTCCAGGATGGGGACAGCAAAAGCAGCAGTCTGGAAAGCCCTGCATGCATGAGGCACTCTGAACCTTCACTCTCTGTCTCACTCCTTCCAAAAAAATGTTATGAGCCATGAAGGGAGGCAGGATGATGGGAAAAAAACAGGTAAAAGAAGTTATGAATGTAAATATGAGTAATGAAAATGAAGGAACAAGAGACAAAGCTGTGAATGTGGTCAGGGTAGCTGGGTGGTCACCCTGCCCTGGCAACGTTGGCTGCCTCTCTTCCACCTCATCCCTCACCTCCTGAGTGCTGTCTTCTCCTACAATGACTGAAGGATTGGTGCTCTACTGTCAGAAATTACCTTTTCTAGCACAGACTACAGGGATGTCCACAGAACTCAGACAGTGTAGGTCCAACTCCCATCTCAAGCTCACCAACCATTTCCAACCCATCTCCTGCTCCTCTCTATGTGTCTCTGCGCATAAAATGTTAATGGAAGGGAACAGAATGGATTGAATTGCCACCTTTTATTGGATCAGCTCAAAATTTAATAAATCAGGCACAGTTTTGGGTTAGACTTGAATATCCACAATGGGTTTTTTTCATTTCTTTTGCAGACATTTAAGCTGATTATTAGATCTGCTACAGGGTGATGCTTCCATTTAACTCATTTTCTCTAAACACATTATCTGACTTGTAGATGTAGAAAAATCCCCCCACATTTTCCTGTGGCATATACAGGCTGTTTATTCCCAGTTTTCCTAATTATTATTCACAGTAAACACTTGCTGCATGGCATTTTGGCACATGCAAGGATGGGCTTGTCCAGCGAGAGCAGAATTAAAGCCCTTCCATAGGTGCAGCATCAACATATTTAAGATCCCTTCTTGGCTGAGGTAGCCCACAGGAAAGTGATGAAGTTTAGTAGCAGATTATGTCTGGAATATTGGGCAAGAGCAGGAGTCTCTTCTGTAGGATCCATCACTGCACATTCCAGTGTTTCAGCTGGGTTCCCAGGGGAGGGGAAAAATAAGTGGAAGGTTGAAAATGGTGACTGAGGGTTGTTTAATTTACCTTGTTTGGTAAAAAGAGACAGTGGAGCAAGGGAGGTTAAGTCAAGGATAAAGCCAGGCATGCCATGGATGGGAATTCAAAATGCACAAAAATAAGACCACTTATGGTCTATGGAGTATCTCAGAGTGGGGTAGGACATCAGCCCCCAAAATGTGCTGCCTGGGCCACAATCAGACATCCAGTCCAGTGACCCTGATGACCCTTTCAGATGGACAATCAGCCAGGAATGCCAGACTTTGGCTCCTGGTACAGTGAACAGAGAGAAACAGTCCTGAAACATTGATGCCTTAGGTTTTAACTTTTCTCTGTTCCCAGCCCTGCAGTGCCCAGTGTAACTCTGCAGTTCCCTGGAGCTCGTTCAGTGCTGTTCTCTCATGCTCACACTGACATAACAAAGCCTCTCCAGCTCGCTCTCCAAGGACACCCAGACCCTCCTGGGCCCAACAACTGCAAACCTTCATCTTGGGGAGAGAAAGGGGGGCAAGCTTGGGCAAATTCCATCCTTGCCTGGCTTCTGCTTGGGGAATTGATGCTGATATCAAAGTGGGAAGAACTCGGGAGCTGTCATTGTCCATTTTGGGATGCACTGAGGCAGGAGCCTCTGGAGCCCAGAGTGTCCCTCTGAAGGCCTTTCCAATCAATCCCTCCTTTATTCCTTTATTCCTGTCTAGTCTCTGTTTCTAAGTAGCCATTTAAGGCATCAACATGTGGCTGGTTTGAAGAGAATTCTGACATTTCTCTGCTGCTTGCAGGGTCTGGCAGCACTGAGGAGCAGCAGGCTGGGTTGTTGACTGTACCTCATCGTTATAGCAGTTGGTGTGTCAAATATGCTTTGGGACTACAGAGGGATTTGAGAAATTCCTGCGGGGTTCAATCAAGAAACCCGTCTGCCAGGCTGGCCAGGTCTGTGTGTCCATCCAGGACACTGCAGGATGCTCTCTCTGGGACAGCTGTCCTGCAAAGGCTTCTGGAGTTTGTCGGGAAGTGAACCAGGACTGCTCAGCTCGGTGTGAAATCCCTGGCGTTAAACGACATGGGCAGCGCAATCCCAGCTTCTGCAACAGATGGAGTGAATTCCAGGCCAGCCTCTGCTTTGCAAACACTCCCAGGAACAGCCTCCCCACCAGCAGCCCTGCTGCTGCTGCTGCTGCCACTGACTCACCACAGCATCCAAACTCCATGGTGTGGCCAAGCACAGACCACAGGGAATGTCCTTGTCCCCATCCCAACCGGCTCAGGCTGCGTCCCAAAGGTCAAAGAGCCAAGTCCTTTGGTGTGAGAGATAAAAACAGCCCTTTTCCTGCCAAAAAATGGTCTAGGCCATCCCTCATGGGAAGGTGGTGGGGAAATGGTGGATTTGAAAGCTCCTGGTTGTTTACAGCTCTTGACTCTGGTACTTTGAGTGCTGGATGAATCCCTCAGAATTCTCCCTCCAGAAAAGCCGCATGATTTCCCTGCAGATCCATCACCAGGCACATAGAAAATGTTTCCAGCCCTCTCATCCCACCCTCACTTTCCCCATGGTGTGAGGAATCCCTGAGCCATGACACGGACTGGTCAGTGAAGGCACACCCTGAGAACTCCCCATCACTGAAAGTTGTCACTGTCACCTGAGGACTCCTTCCTCCACCTCTCTGCTGCAAGGTCTGAGCTTCTCCTCCTTTCTAGAGTGTCCTATACAGGTACAACTATAGAAACTCTCAACAGCTTCATCACTGCCCATCCCTCCCTGAAATTGGAGCTTCCTGCTGATGACAAACACCAGCCAGCGACACAAACAGTTTGGCTACAGGAACAAGATTTCATCCTGGCACAGAGCCAGAGTGAGGACAGCACTGCCCACACATCACAGGGCAGCCAAGGAGCTGAGATTGAAGCAGGCTCTGGATGGGGCACCAGAGCTTCCCAAAAAAACCAGGAAATTTGGGGTTTGATCTTCATTCTGTGGTATAATCTGACATCTGCTGCTGAAAACATCTCCCATGCACACCTCACCATTTATTTTTACTAATGGGTTTGCACTGATGAATTCACGGAGAGGGGTAAATGGGAAGAGTGTTTTGCTCTACTATAACATTTTTTTAACCTATTCTCATCTTTTCCATCCATATAGTAACTTCCATAATTTTTAAAGAAAGTTCAAAGTAAAACTAAAAGTAATTCTCCAAGCTTGTAGGTGGCCAATGCAGCATTCCAAGACCTTTCTTCCCCCTCTTTAATTTGCTCAAACCTGGAGTTTTCCCTGTCTAAGTCTGACCATTTGCTGTACAGACAAGGCTCTAAAAATTCCATTTCAGACCAGAGAAAACTCTGTGCTTAGAGTTTCCCTTGCAGAATATGCTCCTTTTCTGCCCACAAATGAAATAAAACAGCAGAAGAAATTAAATTACCAATTCCAACCTCAAAATAACTCCTGTAACAACTCGCTGCTGAACCAGGTGTCTGAAAACACACGCCAGCACCCCAACATGTGCACACCACTCCCAGCCCCTCCAGGTCTCCTTCTGTGCCAGTTTTCTAATCAAACCCACTTCAGGAATCATCGGTTTCATCTTCCCTCACCTACATCAACGTTTTTCGCCGTGTCCATGGTCATTACAGGCTTTTGAACCTTTCTGCTCCCTCTAGTTCCCTCTTCAAAGCCAATCCTTTCATTCCCACTCCATTGTCGTAGAAGGACTCAGGACTTTTGACAAAGGAAAACGACAAATTTTATTACAATCCGTCTCATCCCCCTCCTCTTCCCTCTCTGGCCCAGAATCTGGCAGGAGCTGTGATGCTGCAGGTCAGCACTGAAGGCTGCCTGCCCTCCAGTTTACCTGAGCATTGCATGGAATTAATGGATATCACAGGAAGAACAAAGTGCATCCCTACATCAAGGGAAGGCTGTAAAAATCACACATCCAGCTCTCCTCAGAAAAATCTCCTTTTCTTTTTTCTTTTTTTTTTCTTTTTTTTTTTTTTTTGTGGAAAGATCAGTAGAGCTTACAAATGATCCATCCCTCCATATAGATATATTTGGAAACTACTATTCACCCCAAAATAAATCTCTTTGCTGAGCATAAAACCACCTGAGGACACACAGGTGGTTTGCAATTATCTTATAAATATTAGGTGTCTTTGCCTCCTTATCATTATTCATCTCCTGGTGCCATGAAAGGACATAATAAAAATTAAAAAAATCTTAGCGAGGACTTTATTTGGAAGAACAGGGATCATTTAAAAGCATAACCTGTCAACCCAAGGGTGCAGCCAATGGAAACCGGGTCAAAAATACAGAGCAAAAGTGTTCAATGGGCACAGGAAATAATCCCAAAAAACTGGGAGAATGTTGAAGATGTACAAGGGTACAAGTTAGGGAAAAAAATGTATAGTAAACAAATTTTCTCTTGTTATGTGTGCCAGTCCTCAGAATAAATTTATAAACGGGGAACAAACTTAAATTTGGATATTTCTGGGGTTTTTTTCCCTCCCCTTACCAAAAAGACATTAAAGAAAAAGAACGAGAATTGTTCAAATTGTCTGTAAAGGAAAAAATAATTTCATTTTAGCCTCCTGCAAGGAGGGAAAATAAATGAACTGCTATATATAAAAGAGGGGAAAGTCAACATCTGTTTAAACAATAGTTTGCAGGACAGAATATGCATCCAAGATGCAAAAAAAATATGTTTAGAGGGTGGTTGCTCTCCAAAGTGGTCGAACTCCACAACAACATAGACTCTTCCTTTCTGAACAAACTGACTCCTTCAAACAGGCCAGCTTTGTTTAGTCCAGGGTTTTCTCTTTCCAGAGCACAATGAAGATCTCCCAGGGAGAGCAGAAATACCCTGAGTTTCTGCAGAGGGAAAAATCCCCTTGCACCCAAAGACTGGAGCCGACGATTCGCGTGCTGGAAGCAGAGCCCTGCAAAGCCAGGCAGGGTTTCTGCTCTGGTTTTCCCAAAGTCAGCTCTTTTCCACACCCAGCAGTCCCACAGGACACGAGCAGCAGCAGCAAAACAAAGCTGAGCCCACATAGGCCTGAAATCCATCTAATTAGTGCACCTTTCCAGCCTGCTAATGGTGAATCCAAGCTGAATCCCAACTGGATTTTCCAGAAGCTCGGCTGTGAGAGGAGACTGCTCCCTGCTCCTTCTGTCCTTGAACAGGAGAAAGCCTGGGCAGACACTTAAAAGAGTGACAAACTGTGTCTGGACAGATTTGTCCTGCTTACCTAAGTTAAGTCCAGACAGAGGACAAATTAAATCACATTTATCTGCTCCTGCTGCTTGTCAGACCATCATTCCCACTCTGCTTAGCTGGAGAGTGTCACCCTGTCCTCCACAGAGCCACACCAAATGAAGAGTCATGGGTGGAATGAACCCTGTCAGGACGAGGAGAAATGTGAAAATAGTAAGTCTTAGAATTATGAGGCTTGCCTGGAAAAAGCTGAAGCATCAACAGCTCCAAGAACTCATCCAGCTGCCCTTGTTCCAGAAATAGTTATGCAGTGACTTTGTTTTTGTCTTGGAGCTGGACACTTAGTGCTGGTGCCCACCTGGATTTCTCTTCTCCATCCTACAGACAGGTACAGGCACCAACACATCCCACACACTCACAGGCACAGGGATAAAATCCAATGTGTGAAATGCCTGTGGCTACAGGTAAATGAGCTGTCCCTGCTCCCTCCTCGGAGAGCACAGAGACCTGGGGAGGATGGGGAAGGATCCTGGGGAGGATCCAGGGAAGGATCAGTGGAATCCTGGTACAGACACCTAAGGAAGTGAAAGGGGTCACAGCATAAAAATAACCCTGTCTCTCCATCGACAACCAGTGGAGTCTTAGGTAAGAAATCAGATGAAAATCATCATCACAGAATCATCCCTGAGTGGTTTGGGTTGGAAAGGACCTTAAAGTCCATCAAGTCCCACCCCTGCCATGGCAGGGACACCTTCCCAGGTGCTCCAAGCCCCAATGTCCAGCCTGGCCTTGGACACTTCCAGGGATCCAGGGGCAGCCAAACACGTCTGGGCAACAAGAGATGTTTCCATGGTAAACAAAAGTTAGCTGAGCTTTCCTTGATGTGTCTCAGTTTCCTGGGACCTCTTTCCATTCCAGCCCAGGACACCAGAAGAATTCCAAAGCCTGAGGTTTGCTGCCAAAATTCCAAATGCATTTCAAGGACCGTGACTGGTTTAGGTCTATTTCTACTCTACCTATAGAGCCTGAGGATCCAGTTAAAGAGGTGAAGCCATTAAATTTACAGGCATTTTAATTCTAAGCAATTATATAAACCCTATCTGCTTGTAGAGAAAGCCTCCCTGTGTCAGAGCTAATATTAATTTTAAATCTCCAACCTTTTCAAATTAATGTGAAACTGTAAGTTTCCACATTCTTTGATTAAACATTCTGCTGTGTAATGACTACTTTATTATTTCCCCCCTCCAAATTACTGATTGTTGTCTTACATTACAGCCTCATCGGTACTTATTAAATTAACAAGACTTTGAAACACTTAATGAATCAAAACTCATCAAGTGTTTCCAAAGTTAATAACTAATCTAAAGATTCCTTTTTTTTTTTTCACTCTATATCTGCATGTGAAATTTATACATTCCCCACACAATCGCTCAAGTTCAGATGGTCCTAATCTCATGAAAGATTTATTACCCCATAGCTCAGTGATTTATTCAACGTTTGCTGGAGCAACACGTAGCATGTGTGAGGAAGGGAGGAGGGTCTCTATTTATTATTTCATTTCCAGGGCTTATTCCAAGTTCTTGGGACCCCTCTGTGTATGTGTGTCTGCAGACTGGCGCTGAATAACAAGTTTGTGGTTGTTAAATTGGCAGTGGAAGCTAGGGGTGCACAAAGGATGGCTGAAATCCAGGGAAGAGTGACGGTACAGTGACAGGGACAGAATAATGGAGAAATTGCTCCTCTGTGTTCTAAAACATAAAAACCAAAAGGAAAAATTTTTTTTTTCAGGATTGTGAAAAAGAAAACAAGCCTTCCCATCAGATGTTAAAAGGAAAATTAATGATATAGGGGAGATGTGCTTGGTAGATTTTTGGGAAGGGTGTGGAGGTGCAGCATGAAACCCAGCAAGAACCAGTATGACAACGTCTTTATTCCCAAGCTGCTCACCCTGGAGAAGAGAAGGCTCCAGGGAGCGCTCAGAGCTCCTTGCAGGGCCTAAAGGGGCTCCAGGAGAGCTGCAGAGGGACTGGGGACAAGGCATGGAGGGACAGGAGCCAGGGAATGGCTTCCCAGTGCCAGAGGGCAGGGATGGATGGGATGTGGGGAAGGAATTCCTGGCTGGGAGGGTGGGGAGGGGCTGGGATGGAATTCCCAGAGCAGCTGTGGCTGCCCCTGGATCCCTGGGAGTGTCCAAGGCCAGGCTGGATGGGGCTTGGAGGACCCTGGGACAGTGGGAGGTGTCCCTGCCCATGGCAGGGGTGGAACTGGATGAGCTTTAAGATCCTTTCCAACCCAAACTATTCTGGGATTCTGTGAAGTCTTTTGAAAGCAATCCCTGGAGCAGGACCTGGCAAGGAGAAAGCAGAGGTTTCCCAATAATTTGGTAAGTCCAATTATTTCCAGTAATTCCGTAACTCCAGCAGAGATGCCTCCCAGTGAGCAGAGTGCAGGGAAACTCCCTTCCTGCTCACCTGCCCCCACGGAGCCTGGGAGAGGGGCTGAGCGCTCCTAGGAGGGCTGAGAATGGAGATTACCAAGGTGTGAAAGGGGAGAGGAAATGCAGGAAAGGCAAGGGGAGCAGCAGAGAGCTGGCAGGATGACCACAGCAGCACCAGAGCAGGCCCAGGTGCTCAGCTGCCCACGTGGAGCCTCCTGCAACTCGGACAGGATTTATGCTCCGTCCATGTAAATTGCATCTCTCTGCCAACAGCGTGATAAATGTACCCTACAAAGCTCCCTCAGGCCCCACTACCCTTTTCCCCCTGCCCTGCACCATCTCTGTTCTCAGCTACCTCGGGGCAGCTGGATTTGTGATTATCCACTCCAACACCCCATTAATCTCGGGCTCCCTTTTACACGTGTAGGAAGAGAAATCTTTGTGTAATGACACTGCTGTAAAACAGGGAGCCTGAAGTGCAGCCTGGCTCAGAAAAAGAGCTCACGAGCAGCTACAGGGGCTGTGACGAGAGACCAAGGACCAGGCTGAGAGCAGAAACCCAACCCAGCCATATGGGGCTGGGTGACAAAACCCATCAGGCAGACACGGGAGAGGGGAAATTCATCCGCAATTTGTGCTGCAGCAGCTGAGACCCGAGAGTGGCCTTTTAACTGGATTTTACACCAATTCTCTCTGATGCATTGTGAGGAGAGAGGCAGGCGCAGGAGGGCCGTGGTTCAGCCCTGGAGGCAATTGTGGAGGAAAATGCAATTACATCTGGCTGCTGAACTTGCCCTTGCCTTCCCCTGGCTGCAGGAGCTGTGCTCTCGCCTGGGAAAACATAGATGCAAAAGGAAGGGATTGGAATAGATGGCCCTGCCGTTCCTATCAGTGACCCCGTGCCCTGTGGCTCCCTGGAAAAATTTTCACGCCGTTCCAGCCAGAGAGTAATTGCAATTGGGGCAGGTGGACCTTGCCCAACCCTCGATTCTCACCCCATCTCACAGAGGACTCTTGTGCCAACACTGGAGACATTTTGGAGCGGTTTCTCCACTGGAATTCTAACCTCCCTCTCCTCACTTCTCTCCCCCTGTGTGCTCATCGAGGTGTGGGAGGATGAACATCCCACGGCCAGGGTGTCATGAGAGCCACCACTGATGGAGCACAAAGCAGAGGGAAGATGAGTCCTCTGTGACAATCCACCCAGACAGGCTTCCTTCCATATGAGTTAGGGTTCACCTCAGGAGGTGACTGGAACTAAATTCACCCCCAAGATCTCTCCACATCTGCAGCACAAAAATCCCCACTGCCTCTTTTCCCTGCTCCTCACAGCAGTAATGGTTTTACGCCCCTCCAAGAGGGAGTGAGTTAATTAATTCATGCATGTGACACGAATTACCACTGTCACCTTCTCTGTTCCAGTTATCCCTCTTGATCCAGAGCATCCACTTTTCCTGGAACGCCGAGATGTGGCTTGAAACAGGGACAAACTGGAACTGAGCTCCAGCTCAGTAATTTATTTCAGTTTCCTTACAGATTCCCAGGTAAGAGTGAAGTCCTCACATGCCTGGTGCTGAGTATTTTTATCAAACCATGACATGTGGTGATGTTTTTAAGGTCAGAGACCAAGTGACTCGTCTGCCTTTCTGGCACAGCGTCCTCCCACTGCTGGTGAGATGTGAAACCAGATGTCCTGACCTCCAGGCTGGTGTCTCACCCCAGAGATTAAACCCCTTCGAACCCAAAGCTGTCTTGCTGAGGGATGAGCAGGAATTTGGACATGGAGCCTGCCACAGAGGCAATTTTGAGCCAGAGACCACACAAAGCCCTCCAAAATACCCCAACCTGCCAGCAGTGTCAAGTAGTCCATAAATTATCCTTGAAGCCTTCTGGTTTTAATCAGTCCCAGTCCCTGATTACTCTTGGAACGTGACTCCAGGCCCCTGCATGGAGTATTTATCTTGCATTAATTAGATTAGAAAAGCAGGGGTATTCAATACACCAACTAATCAAGTGAGGAGATCAATACAGCACATGGCAGAGCCTTCCAATGTCCTCACTCTGCAAGATGACAATGAATCCCTTCCAAGAGGTGCCCAAAATAACACTTGGTGACTTAACAGAGGGGAAATGTGATCTTTCATCTGTTTCCCCACTTGAGAAGAAAGAGATGGTGCCAGGGTATAAATAACCATTCCTGCAGGGCAGAACTGGTGGGGCTGAGCAGCAAAACACAACTCCAGGTCTTTGGCCAACGTGGAAGGGTAGCCAGGACTTCAGGAGAATTAATTACAGCCAACCAAGGTGCGAGGTAACCCTGAGGCAGCAGCTCCAGGTCTCGTTGCCAGGAGGGATTTCTCCCAAAGTTTGGTGCTGTGCAGCAAATTTTGGTTCAGCCATTGGGCCATGACAGTGCTGAGTTATTTGATGAGTAGTGCAAAAATAAATATTAAGGGAAAAAAAAAAAAAAGAACAACTTAGCAGCAGCCATCAGCAGATGATGGAAGTGCAGCCTGCTCTGTTCCAGGCAATGATGACTTACCCAAGGAGGAATGGGCTTACTGAGCATTTCGGGGCATTGTTTATTACAGGGCTGAAGGAGGGGGGAGGTCCTGCCTGACAGACAGAAACACAAAGAAAGGTGACCCTGAGTTCACGTCAGCATCGAACTGGGGCTCAGAGCCTGACTGGTGAAGCCCTGTGGGCTCCTCAGGACTTACAAGAACAGTCTGCAGAGCTGTTTCCAACCAGAAGCCATCCCCTGACAAGGATGAGCAGAGAGGAGCCCCTGAGCTGCAAGCACAGATTTAATGTGAAAGATTGTCCAAGCAACCTTTTAACCTCCTGCTTTCCTCTCCCCCCCGACCTCCAGAGCTTTCATCACTGTTAGAAAATAAGTTATTAGAAGAAAATAAGTTGTTGCTAAATCAGTAGCTGCTCTCTGATATTCCATATCCTGTTAAATTGTCCTGTTGGGTCAAGGGATGCTGGTTCCCTGTTTATAACAGTAAGCTGAGGATGGAGAGCCCTCACTCGATGCTGTCTTGTGTTTCTACCCATTTTTTCCAACACATATAATTTGTCCAACATAACTTCCTAACCCAGACTACCCATTTTCATGGAATCATGGAATGGTTTGGGCTGGAAGGGACCTTCAAGACCATCTCTTTCCAGCCCCACTGCCATGGGCAGGGACACCTTCCATTAAGGTGTGGAAATAGTGCCTCTAATCTAACTCAGAGATTATCCTTCAGAGCGAAATTCATGTGAGGGTGAAGGCTCTGCCACCTGCCTCAAAAAGACAGGGAAATTGCTCCCATCACTCACTGTCTGGAGGGAAGTGGAATTTCTGCATAAGTAGCGGCTTTTTAAAATGAAATAATTAATTTTCCTCCTCCTCTTCTGAGCATTTGCCTCACACGAATCCTGACCAAAGGGGCTGCATTAAGGGAAGTCTGGCAGTCGTCTCCTCCACCCCTCTGGCTGGAGCTCCATCCCAGCCCCGCAGAGTTGGATGTGCTCCCTTCTCCCTCTGCTCTGTCGCACGCAGGAGTTGTGCAGCGTCTCTGCAGATTGAGCTCCCACTCCAGTTAATTTTCTCTCTCCCTGTGCAGCCCGCAGCAGTTGGAGCCCGCACTGAGATGTAATGATCTCCTGTTTTTGTTCTTGTGAGTCAGACTCTGCTCGGTACAAACCTCTGAGCTAATCCCAGCGTGAACAGCTGTTTCTGGCAAAATGAGGGACAACAGGCAGGCAAAGCTGCTCTGGCTGTTTGTTTCCTTCTTCTTCGGGAACTAAATCTTCCCAGTTTAAGTTCTTGAGGATGTCCATTAAGTTTATTGAGCTTGCAGGAGGTCTCAACTACAGCTCACTGTTTTGAGCTGGGCTGTTTAGAGCAACGCTGCAAACATTTAACAACCTGATGGGAGGGGAGAGGAGAGAAAACTCGATTGCAATTAAAGGGTGAGGGGTTTTTTTCCCCAGGAATTATCATGAAAAAGGAAATGCTCTGCAACTGGAAATGTGGTGAATGTCAGAGAAGAGATTTCAGTAGTCACAGTCACTGCAGTCTCTGCTTCCATTGGCTTCCATGAGAAATCTTATCAGAAAAGGCTGGATTAACAAGATTTGGTGTGCCCAGGGATTTATAGGCATAGGGAATGAAGGTGCTCCTTTACAAACTCCATTTCCCTTTACTAACTCTGTGGATCACATGAATACAGGGCTTGGGATAAGATGAAAACCCCAGATCTGATCTTCGTTAGGATTTTCCTTAGTGAAAGACTTCTCCTGGTCTGTTCTCAGCCTCCAGCCTGGGGAGGAGATGGAGAAGAGGCGGTGATGTGCCCCAAATTCCACCGCAAGTACATGCCTAAGGCAGAAATCTCCAGTGCCTTGGTCCCCTCTGCTCTCTGCTCTTCCCTGTCAAATCCCCCAAAAAGCAGAAAAAACCCGCAGATGTTGAGGGAAAAGGGATGATGAGGGACATGCACACGCCAGGGTCACTTCATGGTGTATCCTTCTAACTCACTCTGCTCTTACTTCATCTTTCCTTCCTGGGAGCAGCTGATTTATCTTTATTATCCTCCTCTGTTGTCACTGTCATTAAATTTTGTTGAGCCAAGAGACTCCACTGTGTGCTTTAGTAATTCGATCAGAAGGGAGGGGAAGCAGAGCTGAGGTAATAGGCAGCATGGAAGAGGTCAGGAGAAGCAGCCAGTGGCACATTAAGGGAAACACAGATCCAGGCTCGCTCGGAAATGCCGATCCTGGAGCGTGCCTGAGCCACAGGCAGCAACAATCGGGAGCAAAAGCGACCCTGAGCTCCTCTTCTTCAGTCATCTCATCTCCCCAAGACCTTGCAGGGATGTCACATCCCAGGTTTTAGTCTGTCTTAACCAACGCAAACCAGCCCCTGGAACCAGCAAGGGAAGAGCTCGGGCACTGCTTTTCCCAGCTCCCTGTTTTCCATGTGCCTCGCAGTGAATCTGTGGGTTGTTTCATTTCGAGCGTCAGCCGCTAAGTGAGCCTGGAGGCGAAGCAGTCGTTTATCTCTGCTATTTTATTTATGGGGCAAGATTTCCCTGCTGGGAGGAGAATCCCACGGCGCTGTGCCCTCGCACTGGGTCTGGCTGGGATGGAGTTAATTTTCCCAGATCCCTCGCAGTGCTGGGGACTGGCAGATGGGAAGGTGTTGGTAACACTCCAGTGTTTTGGCCACAATATCGAGGCTGTCTCTCCAACATTCCCCCCTCACCAGCAGGCTGGGGGTGGGAAAGATCCTGGGAGGGGACACAGCCAGGACAGATGTCCCACACTGACCAGAGGGATGTTCCAGACCATATGGTGTCTGCTCAGCAATAAAAGCTAAGGGAAAGGAGGAAGAGGAGTTGTGTTTGTTAGTAAAATATTTGTATCACAAACTGCCACACATGCTGAAGTCCTACTTCCTGGGAAGCGTCTGGACATCACCTGCTGATGGAAAACAGAGAGCTAATGTTTTTGTTTTCCTTTGCTTCTGTGCACAATTCTCATTTCTGCTTTACTAAACTTCCTTGATGCTGAGTCACAGGTTATTTTACATCTCATTTTCAGTCCTGCTGAGGAGGGGAGTGATGGACTGGTTGGGTGGTGGGCACCTGGTGTCCAGCCAAGACTGGCCCACCCCAGCCCTGCTGCACACATGGAGTAAAAAGACATTCTGGCCCACATCTAAATGGACAAGAGTAGCAGGAAATTCAGGGAGAAAAGAGTTTCAAGGCCCTGGAAATTGAATTCATTGATCTCCTACAGATCAGAATAACAAAGAGAGAGAACAGAAATTATTTGCCTCGGAGGTCAGTGGCAAAGCTCTGTTTCTTGAAGGCCAGGCCCTGGGTTGGGTGAGACCCTGAGCAACCTGGTCTGGTGGGAGGTGTCCCTGCCCATGCCAGGGCTTGGACTGGATGGGCTTTAAGGTCCCTTCCAACCCAAACCGTTCTGTGATTCATGTACAGATAGAAAGAAACTACAATTTCTTTGTGCCTGTTTCTTGCCTTCACATGCACATGCTCTCACACACATGCAAGTGCACACAGAGACTTCATGGACTCCCTGAAAAAAACAATTGATATAACGAGAAAAAATAGAGACAAGATGTCCAGGACCCCACCTGCTATCTAAAATCTAGCATAATGAACTGCAATTTCATTGGAATAAATTATTTATTAGTTTCTGAGGGTTTTTTGTTCAGGGTTTGTTTTTTTTTTCCTTGAAGCTCATAAAGGCAACAATGAAAAAGTACTCGAGAATTTATTCATTCTGCATGCTGGGAGAAACGTTGTGCGTCTCTGTACATATGCAGATATAAAGCAGACCACGCTGTGATCTTATGTTGTTATGAGCAGACTGCAAGTTCCTGCACACCACAGAAAGAAGCCAAATGCCATAAAAATTAAAGGAGCAGTGCAGAATTCCAGGATCTTTGTGGGCACACAGAAAGGAAGAGGTTTAGTTTGCTTTAGGTACTGGAGATGTTCACTGTTCACTTTCAGCTTATCGAGGCTGGAGCTGATCCTTGCCAGATGATCTCCTCTCTCTACCTTCAGGCTCTGAGATGCTGGGATAGATTTGGGACACTGCCCCAAAAAAATGCACATTTGTTTGATGAGGATAGGCTGTGATTAGGGCTGCCCTAAAAGGTCTCTGTGCGCAGAACTCCAGTGAACACCCCAATATTCTCCTAATTTCTCACTGCAGATTCCTCTCTGGCCACAATCCTAACCCTGCCCAAAGGCTGCCAGTGGTCCCAGGCTGGCTGGTAGCAACATCACACTGGATGTGCCAAAATCTCCACAGTTTTTAAGTTATTTTTCAATTTTACTGCCCTTCTGCAGCTCTTTGTTATTCCATTCACAGGCCATGGCCAACCTTCCCTCTGCGCCTCTACCAAGGCTTGACAGCACCTTTGAGGTTCCAGTTATGATGATAAATGGAGAATAATTTGAACTTTCTTTTTCTCCAGTGTGGCTCATACTTTAAGCCCATCTTTAGCTGTTTCTAAACCCTTAGCACTCGACCTGGGGCTTTTTGTTAAGTTTATCTTCCTGTTACACAGAAGCCTGGAAGTGTTCAGAAAATGCACAGGTGTGGCATTTAGGGACATGGTTTGGTGGTGGACTTGGCAGTGCTGGGTTAACGCTCGGACTTGATGATCTTAGAGGGCTTTTCCAGCCTTATTGATTCTGTGATTCAAAGAACAACTTTATACATTGAAGCACAACCCCAGGGTTTAACAGAACACCCTCCAGCACCCAAGGATCAGCCCCTGAAGCAGTGCAGTGCCCAGAAGGTGAGAGGAGAATAGAAATAACCCAGGAGACGAACAAAACTTTTTGGAGGAGTGTCCTGATCCCGACTGCAACTTGTCCATAAGAACCAAGCCATGGAGCTTCCACACCTCAGCTCCCCAAGGGAGCTATTTCCACAAATTCCCCATGTCTCTCCGTGCTTGATGCACTCTGAGAAACAACCCCAGAATGTCCTTGAAGGGCTTTGCCATGGATCACTGCTTTTCCTAATTTCTCCAGAGTTCTTTGTCAGCACTTTCACCTCTGGGATCCCCAGACACATTTCCTACAGCAGTGGTGTGGGTTTGGGTCTTTAAAGGCTTGGAACTGAGGGCTAAAAAGACTTTAATTACTGGAGGATTAACTGCAGTCATCCTGACACCCCTTGATGTCTGAGGCATGCTGCTAATTCCAGGTGGGTCACCTCCTAGGGCGGGATCTGTGTCCCTGGAGTGTGATCTCTCCTTCACAGAGTGCCTGGGAGCCGGAATAGAAGAAGGTGACAAGAAAACCTCAATGGCTCTAAAGTAAAGCACAGCTTGAGTTTGCCAGAATGTTCAGTCCAAGCACTCAGACTTAAAGGTGAAGAAGTGATATAGTGATGTGACTTCTCAGAATCCATTTCTGGTTGTTCTTTGGGTAGCAGACCCCAAAATCGTCACTGTTCAGGCCACCAGATGCACAGAGCAACATCCCGGGCAAGCTGGGGACAGAGAGAAATGGCAGGGATCTGCTGCCCCCTTCCAAAGGGATGAGAATTAATTCACTGTGGGAAAAAGTGTTCACTGGCCAGCAGAGACAAAGCCAAGTGTGACAGCGTGATTGGAATAATTGTCAACGACCTGATCTCTGCTTTGGGTGTGAGCCTGGGACTAAAATCTGAGCAGAGCCAGAGTCTCCAGCATCTCTGTAAGGATCTTGGGGAATCCTGAGGAAAAAGGTCATGGACACTGGAGACAAGCCAAGACCTCTGAGCTGTGGTAGAGAGGGGACTTGAAGTAAAAACCATTTTTGACAGACATTGCAAGTAACTCCCTAAAATGAGCTGCTTTGGCTCTCTTTGTAAGCACTGCCGTGAAGTAACAACTGCTGAGGGTACCTCATGTTATCCTAAAGTTGAACTTGCAGGAAATCAAGTGTATTTCACCCTGAAAGGGCCTCTCCCACCACCCCAGCAAGTGTCTGGGTGCTTTCTCTGGATGCTTCATCTGCTTCACCTGCCCAGCAAGGATGGATGCCCCCAGATTTCTCCATCTTGGATGGCTTGGGTGGTGCCAGCTTCAGGCAGAGGTTGAAAATGCTGCCCGCAGCCTTTTTTTTGGCAGGGAATCCACAGCTGCAGCTCTGCTGGGCTCCCCTTTATTGATAAAAGGTGTCCCTTCTCCCAGAGATAAGCGCTTGAGGGATGCCCTTGGTGCGTTCGCAGCTTTGCCCCAGCAGTTTTTATGGTTATTGGCTGGAGCTCCAGCTTTCTCAAAGGAAGCCAGAATTAAAATAGCTTTCTATATTCCTTGAGTATCTTCCATCATCCCTTGGCAGCAGCCAGCCCTTCACATCCTCCTCTCAATGATGCTACTGGCACCAAGCACCAGTGGAATGGGGCCCCACCATTCCCAGTTCTCTGATGCACTTAATTAAAGCAGAATCACTCAATAATTCTGTTGTGCTTTCCTGGGCATCTGCTTGTTCACCTCTCGTGTGCACAGGCAATTAATTTTTAGGTTTTTCCCGTACAAAGGGACTGAAATAGTAATATTAATTCCAGCCCAGCAGGAGGGAAGGAGGACATTTTGCTGGGGGATGAGTGCACCTGCAGGGCTCTGCCCCTGGACTGTGAGTGCAAAGTTGCCCAAAGGCTTCCCAGAGTGCTGGAAGTTGGAAGGTTTGGGAGATGAAACAGTTCTTCTCTCCTGCCCAATTCCATTAACTCCGAGGATAAATTAATAAGCATGTTCCTGCCTGGAAACCTCATCAAAATCAGTGGCCCTGGGTGTTACATAAAAATGAATACCAGAGCCTGCTGCAAGGAGCTGTTTGTGGCCTTCAGTGACTCGTGGGGGATCACACAGAGACCACGGAGAAACCTCAACCCCAAAACTCCTGATTCGTGGGCTGGGGCACTTTCATGAGTTCATCCCCTCTCTCTCAAGCTTAAAAAAAAAAACAAAAAAAAAAGGCAGAAGAGAATCATCATTTTCCCCTGGCATTTATTGAAATGTCATTTGAATGAGAGCAAACAATGCTTTCTGCTCCTTCGGGTAACTGATACAGACAAAAGTCCATAAGAACAACAAAACTGCAACTCTGATCTACTTAATGGATGCTAGAGGCACGAAATGCTTTCAAATGCACACAATTATTTTTTCCTCAGCTAATTGAGGGGGTGAAAGCTTCTTTCTAGGAAATATGGTAATATATATTGATCAGAAAAATTAAGCTTCTACACCAAACCCTGAGCACGATGCAAGGTTAAGGGACTTTAATTAATGAAAAAGCTTTTTTATGAAATGATGCCACCACTCAAGCAGAGTGTACACTGTGACCTCCAGTTAAGTGGAGACACCTTTTAAATATGACACTGCTCATACGAGCATCACTCACTCCCTGTCTTGGACAGACAAATATTGATCAGACCTCCTGCCAGTCTGAGCTGCCCTGCTGAAGTGACCACCCTAAAAATGTCAGTCCCAGCTATGGAAGCCTTTCAGACATGCCACAGATCTGTGAAGGCATCAACCAGCATTTGGGTGGGATAAAATCAGCACTAGGGAGTCAAACTGGGGCTGTCCCAACCCTGGAAGTGTCCAAGGCCAGGCTGGATGGCGTTTGGAGCAGCCTAGGATAGGGGAAGGAATGAGATAATCTCTAAATCCCCTCAAACACAAAACATTCTGGGATTCTGTGACTACATTTAAAACAGCAGAGAAGATGCACCCACAAATCCTGTGCCCTTTGCTCCTGAAAACTGTTCCTCTGCATGTATTTTAAGTCCAGACTCCCACAGCTATCAGACACCCAAGCTGCCATTGAAATTAAAGTCTCCCAACTCCCCTTGTGCACCTGGATTTATTTACTAGCTGCTACAAGCACAAACAGAAACATAAATTAGCTCCTTTCTTCACTTATTTTGAAATCTGCCCAGCTCGCCTTGCAAATGGAAATATAATGAATTTCAACTTCAATTAGAAACAAGTCCTTTAATTGTCCAGTGTATTAGAGCCACATTGTTTGCAGGTTTATTCTTTCTTAGGAGGCACAGCCAACTTAGACCTGAGTCCCTGATGGTTGGTGAATTGGCAGAAATCTAACCTGCAGCAGTGATTTTGCTACCTGGAAGGCAATATATTTACTTCTAGCCCACTGGGATTCCTCAGCAGCTCAGGCTTGTAGGGGACAGATGCTAAATGTCCCAAGGAGGCAGAATGACCATGTCCAAGGGCAGAGTGGAGCCTTTGCTGCAGAATTCAGCTGAGGAGCTGCAGTGAAGCAGGGAAACAGAAACACCTTAGTCTTCTGTTAACATCACATGGCTACAACCCCACCTAAAATCTCACCTGGAGCTTCTTCTTCTGGCAGCACAGACAAGACCAACTCAAGTCCACTCAGGATGGAGTGACAACATCATCCTGCACTGATCTCCAGCGGGGAGGGGAATGTTTGCCATGGGAAATTCCTGATGTGTTTGAGTTTATTGCAACATTTCTGCTGCGTCCATGGTAAATTTTGGCTGTCCGAGTTCCTTAGAGAGCGAGGGAGACAAGTGGGAAAGGATTGGTGTGTGCTGGATTACACCAGGCTCAGATGGTGAGCTGAGAGAGGGGCACCCAACAAAGAGCTTCTCACATATAGAAATGTGTAGAAGTGCCAGGTAGTGCCTCTGTGATGTGACTTTTCCTCTTGCCCTCTGATCTGGCATGAAGGTTAGAGCAGATCCCCACGTGTGCAGTAGGTCCAGGTACTCTGTGTGTTCTATTTCTGGTGAACTCCTCCATCATCTTCCTCATCCTCTCACCACAAACCTCCTGTGTGGTGGGAGAAAGAACCTTATCCACCCTCAGCCTGCTCTTTGGGAGAAGTGGGCAGCACACAGCAACCCTCCAAAGGGAGCACTCCCTCCTCCTCCCATGTTTTTATCCTGCTTCTGCCACTGCGCAGCGAGTTTGGGAGAGCCCAGCAGAGTCCAGAGGAAATTCAGAGAAAAGCAACATTATCCACTGAAACATCAGACAAATATCGACTTCTTCACTAAGGGCTTACTCAGACGCCCTCAGAGAGTCAATATTTGGTGGGGAGCATTAAAATTTCAGAGCTCCTTGGCCAAGGTGACTTTCTGCAAGCAGGAGTGATGCCTCTCACAGCAAACCTGCCCACCAAAGCCTGCCAGGTGTGGGCAGAGGTGGTCCAGCTTCCCCCAGCCCCTGGTCTGCCCCTGACTGACAGCAAAGTGACATTCACCTGGTTTTCACTCTGCTGGAGATGAAAATCCTCCCACACTGTGTTTAAGTAAGAAGTCCAAGGTCCCAGTAAATCTTTTGAGAAGGTGGAAAAGGAAGGACAAGTCTGGGTACTCCCTGAATAGAGCTGATAGTTCAGACATGCTGATTTTTGGCATTTTAGGCCATGAGCACACGCTCTGTAAAGGCTGGACTCGCTTCCAGCTGCAGGGAAAAGGGAGATTTCGTGCCCTGCGGGAATTGTCAGTTCCCAAAAGCTTTCAGGAGCTCGTGACTGCATTTCCTGTGCCTTACGTCCCATTATGCAGATGCCTTAAAGTAGATGTAAATCACATCAAGACTAATTGTGAAGGGCTTTCAGTTGTGAGAAGCAAAGTGCTTTGAGATGGCTCCACCAGCCTCGTGTCTTTGCCCTCTTCCCCTCTCCCTCCTCTCCCTGCCTCCACTCATCCACGTCCTGCTGTCCTGAGCTATCGCAGACGAGGCCAGCAGGGCTCCCTGGATTAATTAAATCAGCCTCGTTTACTGTCTGGAGCTGGAGTGACAAATGTATTTCCAACCTCGCCCCGTTGGAGGGAAGGGTGGCTGGCAGAGCGTGACAGTGGTTTGGGGCTCCCACAGCCTCTGCTCACCTTGTCACCGAGGTGGAGCCCCCACCACAGGCATTTGGTGTTCCAGATGATGCCTTAAATGGCTCCCTAGAAACAGAGACTAGACAGGAATAAAGGAATAAAGGAGGGATTGATTTGAAAGGCCTTCAGAGGTACACTCTGGGCTCCAGAGGCTCCTGCCTCAGTGCATCCCAAAATGGACAATGCCAGCTCCCGAGTTCTTCCCACTTTGATATCAGCATCAATTGCCCAAGCAGAAGCCAGGCAAGGATGGAATTTGCCCAAGCTTGCCCCCCTCTCCCCAAGATGAAGGTTTGCAGTTGTTGGGCCCAGGAGGGTCTGGGTGTCCTTGGAGAGCGAGCTGGAGAGGCTTTGTTATGTCAGTGTGAGCATGAGAGAACAGCACTGAACGAGCTCCAGGGACCTGCAGAGTCACACTGGGCACTGCAGGGCTGGGAACATAGAAAAGTTAAAACTTAAGGCATCACAGAAAGCCCTGGCACTGTGTCAGCACATCCTCACTCTGCTGCAAGGCTTCCCCTCGGCTGTCGCTGCTGGGGCAGACATGACACACACAGACGGTGCTTCGGACAATGCATAAAAAAGCCTTTATTAAACAAATAAGATTTTTTTAATAGGCTTTTGGATGTTATTGTTCGTGTTACATTGATGCCTTAGGTTTTAACTTTTATATTTTCCCAGTCCTGCAGTGCCCAGTGTAACTCTGCAGTTCCCTGGAGCTCGTTCAGTGCTGTTCTCTCATGCTCACACTGACATAACAAAGCCTCTCCAGCTCGCTCTCCAAGGACACCCAGACCCTCCTGGGCCCAACAACTGCAAACCTTCATCTTGGGGAGAGAAAGGGGGGCAAGCTTGGGCAAATTCCATCCTTGCCTGGCTTCTGCTTGGGCAATTGATGCTGATATCAAAGTGGGAAGAACTCGGGAGCTGTCATTGTCCATTTTGGGATGCACTGAGGCAGGAGCCTCTGGAGCCCAGAGTGTGACCTCTGAAGGCCTTTCAAACAAATCCCTCCTTTATTCCTTTATTCCTTTATTTCTGTCTAGTCTCTGTTTCTAAGTAGCCATTTGAGGCATCAACATAGTTATTGGCTACTATATTACTACAGTAGATTTGTTGGTTATTGTTAACTACAATATACTACCATTGGCTACCTACAGCATAAGCATTCAAGCATTCAGAAAAATATTCAAAAAAATTCAAAAATTCAGAAAAATACCAGGTGCTGATATGTTGCTGTTTTTCTCCTTCTATTGTTTAACTTTCTTGCTTTTGTTGATAGTACATTTACATGGGTAAAAACTAATTGTTTTTCTTCTCCTGGGCTTTTCTCACTGTCCTTCTCCAGCCAGAGTAACAGCCCTAAGCCACGATTTTACAAAGGCAACAAGGCTTTCATTTTATATTTTACCTATATGCAACACTCGCCTGCTTCCCTTCCTGGGCCGGAGTGAGATGTCAGGGGATGACTGGGAAGACTGAAAGGGACAGTTCCCCTCCTCCCTGCTCAGGCCGTGAATGCCAGGCTAATTTTATTAGCCCAGGCACTGCATTATCCCCAGAGCCCCTCGGCAGCCTCCCATCTGCAGATGCATTTCTGTAATGGTGCTGTGCCCTGCCAGGCACAGGCTGCCTTCCAGCCCCGTTGTGCTTCCCTGGCAGATAAGGTGATCCCGCTGGGTTTGGATATAGAAATGTGTAGAAGTGCCAGGTAGTGCCTCTGTGATGTGACTTTCCTCTTGCCCTCTGATCTGGCATGAAGGTTAGAGCAGATCCCCACGTGTGCAGTAGGTCCAGGTACTCTGTGTGTTCTATTTCTGGTGAACTCCTCCATCATCTTCCTCATCCTCTCACCACAAACCTCCTGTGTGGTGGGAGAAAGAACCTTATCCACCCTCAGCCTGTTCCCAATCCCACACGAAGGAGAGGGCAGTTTGTTAGGAAAACGCTGTCACCTTTCATGAAATCTTTGAAGAAATCACTAACAATATATAAATATTATTTATTTATATATCAGAGAATGGTTTGGGCTGGAAGAGACTTTAATATAATCTCATTTCACCCCTTGCCACGGGCAGGGACACCTTCCACTTATCCCAGGTTGCTCCAAGCCCTGTCCAACCTGGCCTTGGACACTTCCAGGGCTGAGGCAGCCACAGCTTTTTAGGAAAGGCCTTGTGCCAGGGCGTCCCCACCCTCACAGCCAAGAATTTCTTCCTAATATCCCATCCAGCCCTGCCCTCTGTCAGTTTGAAGCCATTCCCCCTTGTCCTGTCACCACATGCTCCTGTAAATATATATATTATATGTATATATAGTGATAAATAAATAATTTCCATCACTTCTCTGTTCCACATGACTATTTTCACGGCCAACAGGAGAAAAAGTACCATCCCAGGCTAAGAGAAAATCACAGAGCCAGAATATAACATTTTTTTCCCCCACAAATGGACCACTAAATTCAGGATGACTTTTGTCAAAATTAAAAAAATAAACCAAACAAACTTTAATATCTTGAAGGCAGAAGGTAAATAATAAATGCAAGCAGAAGAAGAATAGAACTGTCCCATTGAAATTCACAGGGTGTTTCCAAGGACCTGACCCAGCTGAGCAAGAAAATTTCATCTGCCCACTAAAGATTCTTTTTCTCTTTTTCCAGGACCCTGGGTCAAAACTGTCGATGCTTAAACCTACAAATAGTTCCTCTACTTTAAGAAAAAAATGCTTCCAAACTGCAGTGGTCATGTGTGAATCCTCCTTTCTTCTAAACAGCACAAGAGGAAGCAAACAAAAAGCCACAAACTTAAACATACCCATCAAACACAAATACTTCAGCATTTAAAAGGTGTCTTTGCATCTCCACCTTCATCACTTTTCCCCTAAGCAGGGAGATTAACATCCCAAAAGTGTCAGAGCACTGAAGACTGGGGCGAGGAGTCCCTGCGAAGTTTGGGCTGTGCAAACTTCGCACCACCAAAAAAGCAGTGGATGGGTTGGTTGTGAGCTGAAAAAAAGCCTGGAAAAGAGGAAAGGGAGGATGCTGGGCTTGTGTGGGATCAGAGAGAGCCTAAAACATTTGCCACGAGCACTTTTATCTGTTTAGCTATGAAAACTAATGAAAATAAATCATCAGGAAGGCAGTAAGTGGGGCTGCGGTGAAGGGATGCTGCTCCACTGTTTACACATCTAATGTTTGTTTGGAGACTCCACAATCTCTGCAGGATGCTTCAGTGCATATGGCGCTGTCACTGTATTGCCTTTTCCCTTTTAATTGATTAATCCAGGATATGAAAGTGTTCCCGAAGCCCAGAGTTGCTTTCCAGAGGTTCCTGTTGATGGGAGGAGGGTGCACCCCAAGAAAACCAGTTCTTGAAGAAAAGAACTTTAGCAAATGGAGAGTTCTCATGGTGTAACAGCTGCAACAGGCTGTAACCTCTGAGGCTGTGTCCATGTTATGAGACAAGGGAGGCCAATGATCCCCACGTTTTATTTTCTTCCCTTTTTCCATAAGATATGGTTGATATATCCCCCTCAAGAGGATGCTGCCAGCTCCCTCAGTGGGCTGCTTCAGCTTTCCCCAAACATGCACCCACTCTTCTCTTCCACTCCTGTTTATAAGAAGCTCTTCATCAAGATTTTAAATGTTTAATTAGCACTACAAGCAAAATACACTAAATTCTTGACAAGTGGCAATGGCTCCTCTCCTGTAAAGTATCACAGGATCATGAAAGGGGTTGGAAGGGACCTGAAAGATCATCCAGTGCCACTCCCTGCCACAGGCAGGAACACCTTCCACTATCCCAGGTTGCTCCAAGCCCTGTCCAACCTGGCCTTGGACACTTCCAGGAATCCAGGGGCAGCCACAGCTGCTCTGGGCACCCTGTGCCTCCCTCACAGGGAAGAATTTCTTCCTAATATCTACTCAAAATCTCTGCTCTTTTAGTTTAAAACCATCCCCCCTCGTCCTATCACTACCTGTCCACGTAAATAATAATTCTTCCTCTTTTTTGTAAGCTCCCTTTAAGTTCTGGAAGGCCACAATGAGTAGCAGAGACTCTGAACCCACCCCAACAAATCACACACCCCTGTGCCTGTACCAGTCTGGGCAGCTGAGAAATTTCACGTGCCTGCCTCACACTCTGGTCCTGAGGCCAGTGAGTACAGAAGGGCAGAATTACACCTCATTTGGCTCCCTCAGCCTGCAAATGGAGCAGCTGCAGCCAAACTGCCTCTCAGAAACTGTCACCGGCTGTGGTCACCTCCAAACCGTGCCCAAGACTCCCAGGCCATTCCTGGTCCCACACCACAGGGCACCTTGCTCCAAGGTGTGCACACACATGGTCCTGAGGCCCTGCCATGAACCAGGACCGTAAAACGCCCAATTTCAAGCACATTTCTAAAATAGAAATTATTTTAAATATTTTATTCTTCAACTGTCATCAACCTAGATGCACAAAGCCTGGGAAGGGATATCACAGATCGGGTGTTGACAAGGGAGATAAAATATCATCAATCCACGACCTGAAATAAATTATGTTCTCCCAAACAGGGCCCATCCTTGCCTCCTCGGTGGGGCACTGCTGGATTTTTAGACGAGCATCACAGAAGGCATTTTCCTCTTTGCAAGCTAAGACAGACCGTGCAGAGACCGAGGTGGATTTTCCCAGAGGTGTGAGCTCAACCTTGGGAAAGTGCTGAGTGGAGGGGATCAGTAATTAGTGATGGATGGCGTATTCACCGAGGCCATTAGCTGGAAAGAAAAGCAAACCTGCAGCGTTCTCGGCTGCAAAGAAAAGCAAACCTCCAGCAGGCGCCACATTCCTTCCCCGAGCTCTCCTGCCTCCCGACAGCATCCCCACAGCCCCTTCACTGCACAGCCCTCACCACCACAGCCCCGACCTCCTCCTGGCATTTCCAATCAATTAGACGTGTCAGCGCTGAATTTCTCTGCTAATTACTCCAGTTTATTATGTCTAAAGCCAGGTTAAAACGCAGAATTCCCCAGGTCAAGCGGGGTCGCCCAGACAATCAGTTCCACATTTTCCACAGCAAAAGGGTTCCCCGCCATCCGTCACTGCCAAGTGGGTTGTAATGGCCTGAGGTGGAAGTCTCAGGGGGAGATAATGCTCTTGGAGAGGAAGAGGAAACCTCTCAGTGTCCAGGAATGGCTTGGGTTTATTCCCTGTCAATTTGAATGGAGCTATCCTTTTTTTTTTTCTGAGAGAGGAAGAAAGCTGAGATCTACAGGAACAAGGCAGAGTTTGGCTTAACTGTCAGAAATTCTTCCCTGTTTTATAGCATTTAACCAATAAATGGAATAAAACAAGGATATGGTGGGAATAAAGGAAGCTTTGTCCTGACGGAGCCCAGGTCAGTGCAAAAATCTCCTTCTTTCCAGGGCTCTGTGAATCCAACATTAATTATGTGAATCACCCTGGAGTCCACGCTCCAGGCAAAACACATTCCTGGTGTGATGCTCGGAGGGAACACACGGGTTACCTTCGCTCCCAGGGGCAGAAACTACTGACACGTGAACTCACAAGTGCTTGGAAGGTTCCTTCCAGAGAAAGCTTCCCCGGTTATGTCATGAGAGCAGGGATCTTGTACAAACACTGTCTTTCATCCTCCAGAAATCCAAAGGGCTTTGCAAGTTATAAATCCATCATGGAGGCATCCACAGACCCAGACTCCCAGAGGATGGACACAAGAGCAGGTATTTATGTAGGAGCTCAGGACTAAGGGAAAAGGAGTGAATTCAGGAGGTGAATTAAAGGAACGGATTCCTAGGAATGACATGAGAAGTGCTGCAATTGGGATGAGAGGGTAAAACCAAAAGTTCAAGGACCATTATTTTTTTAAAAAATCCTATTATTTTAAAAAATCTTAACACTGCCTTTATCCAGGCAATGGCATGTGGGGCACTTGGCAGAGGAATTGTGATGTCCTGGTGCAACCTCCACAGGCAAACACCCACTGATTTACCCACACACACAACTTCCTGCATGGATTTTTCTGTTCCCTCAAATCTTCCCAACCACCCGAACACAAGCGGCTGTGAAAGCCAAGATTACACTACAAACTAAAACACAACGGTGTATTGACCAGGTGCTCAGATTGTTGCTTCAGAGTATCTTTCTAAAGGAAAAATAAAACCCAAACAAACCCAAAAAACAAACGGCAAAGCAAGACAGACCAATTTAGGTCTCAAGGATTCCCATTACTTCTTCATCCAGTTAGGAAATAAAACAAGAAAATAATTTTCAGGGTAGCTGAGTACTCTTGTCTCCCATCACAAACTGGAAAATAACAAAGACTAGGAAGAAAACCCAAACCCTGGAAAAAAAGGGGGAAAAAATAACATTACAGTATGACTTTAAAGGGTTTTTTTTTAACAGAAGAACATAAAAGCCAGTTTGCCTTTCAAGGGCAGGTTCTGGAATGGATTTCATTTTCCAGTTCCTACTATACATGATGATAATGACTGTATCAAGTAATATAAAGTGATGAAAGATATTTAGCAGGGGCCTTACAGCAAGAAAGACTCAAAGCCATGAGTGCAGGAGACACAGCTAACTCTGGAGCACTGAAAAAAATTGTCCCTGAGTCTTACAGTGAAATTCCTATTAATCCACTAACATGGACTGTGCTTAGGAGTTCAGGGATATCACATGAAAATAGAAAATACATTAGAAAATGGTAATTCTGTGCACTTATGGTGCAAGGAAATGTCCCAAGAGAGCAAATACTTGCCTCAAAGAAAGTCATAAGACACATGAGCCTGTAATGGAAACAACTTTGGAAAGATGTATAAATGCAATAATTAGGAGAACGGTCCCAGACAGGCCCTGGGCACCGATCCGGGAAAGCACTCAAGGATGTGTCAGATGGAAAAGCTCCAACCCAAGAGGTGTGGATGTGCCTGTAGCTCTGAGCCTATCCTGCTGTCCTGCCCAAATCCCCCCTCCCTGGGAGCTCTGGGCTGTGGGACACCGAGGCAGGGGATGGTGATTAACAACCACTGCCTGCGAGTGACCTGCAAAGGCAGAGGGAGGAGGAGACCTGGCTGTCAGGGAGATTGGAGCAGACAGATGTTTAATGGAGTCCAGGATTACAGATCTGCCAGGCTTCACTTGTAATCACCAGCTTCTTAGGTTTCCTCTTTCTTCTCCCCTTCTTCTGGGTCTCTTTGCAGGGTCAGGGGCTGGGGGAAGGGAGGAGGGAGATTTTCAGATTTCCAGCTAAATTCCTTGAGCTGCCCTTAATACTCTGACCTATTCCTACCAGCCTGACAGGACTCAGAGAGACAGGACTGGGATGATTTTTTTTTTGTATAAAACATGAGAGGGATGCATTAAACTCCACACATGCACCTCTTTTTTTTCCCAGAGCAGCACGGGAGCTGTACTGAGCAGCCTGTGTGTGACTCCACGGAGGAACAGCACCACAATCAATAGTGCCAGGTGACCCTCAGGCCATGTGCTGGGCAGCACCGTGCCCCAGGGGACACGTCGCCATGGCTCCCCAGGATCGATAGTCCCTGCCTCTCCTCACCCAGGGAATGGCTCTCAGAGTGCTTTTGCATTTCTGGGCGTTGTTCACTCCTTCCTCCAGCCTTTCTTATTTTCTGTCCCCTGTGCAAGGCAAGGGGGAGCTGTCAGCAGAGCCCCATGAATTAGAAGGAACAATTAAAACTTCAAAATATGGTACAGGAAGAAGGAGACCTGGTTGGGCTGAATGACCCATCCCATTCCTCGTGTCCTGATGCCAGACAAAGCCCTTCAGTCGTGTCCCCCACACGAATACCTTAAAGCAAGGAATCCCAAAGGTGAATTAAACCATCCTCTAGAGAACACAGCACCCTCAGAACCCTCTGAGAATCCTCCAGCTCCTGTGCTGCTCCTTTGAGCAGCCTGTGGAGGAACAGTCCTGGCATGAGGACATGGCTTTTTTGGCAGGCTCAGAGATGAATGCTGACATTAGTTCAGCTGCAGCTCAAGCCAAATGCAGATCCACAGATGGCTCTGGGAAAGCTGTGGTTCTACCCTGAAATATTGAACGCTTAGACAAGGGTACAACTGGAGAGTTCAGGCACAAATATGCCACCCCTGTGTCTGAACACAAGCCTTTTTGTGTGAAACTCGATAAATTGTGTTAACGTGGACTAAGTGCACCCCAAATCCCGGCCCGGGGGTGATCCAGAGACAGTCCTGATGCTCTGCTCTGCCACAGGCACAACAAGGATGTGTCACTCGGCCCCTCTGCTCATCAGCTGCAAAATTTCACCAGCAGCACTCTGACCCAGGGTTACAGGAATTCCTGTCCTGCCAGCAGGCAGGGTTTAGACTCTGTCCACGACTAAGATCCATGAACTCAAACTACTGCAGCAGTTGCAGATCCTCCCCCACAGCTGGACCCAGTGATTAATGCCATGTGCTTGCAGGGAAGTAATTTCTCTGGGATGGGGCAGGCCTGGAAGGGACAGGGTTCTGGCATGGATCAGCAAGGCCAAGCAAAAAGCAAAGGGATCCTGACCTGAGTTTTGTAGGAAATCCTTCCCTCCAGCAAGCAGCTGTCAAACTGCTCCCTGCTGGTCCTCTCCACACAGCTTGGGCTTCTCCAGGTTCCTCTGGATGGGATCAAGGAAGCTTTAACTCATGTTGTTTAGAGGACAGGGTGGCTACAAATTATTCTCTGGAGGAGCATTTCCCTCTCTGGCACACAGCAAAGCTCAGTCTGGACATCTGATGGTGACAAAGCAAAAGTCCCTCTGAACTCTGGGATCCAACAGAGAGCTTTCCAGCTCTCATCAGGGTGTGCACACAGGTCAGGAGGAGAGCTGAGTTTTCAACAGTCAGTGGTGGGTGCTACAGAGAGTTCCAAAAGAGGTCCTGATCTTGGAAATATCTTCTGTGCCTTCAGAACGCCTGGAGCTACAGAGGTTTGCCCACAGCTGATGTCACTGAGTCAGAAATTCCTAGAAAGTCCTGGGTTGGAAGGATCATCAAGTCCAACTCCTGGCCTGCACAGGACCACCCCAGGAATCACACCGTGTGTCTGAGAGCACGAGCAAGGCAGGGAATGACTCCAGGTATCCCAAATCCTGCACTTCCTCTCAGCCTTTCCTCCTTCCCCATGCACTTTGCATAGTGCTTGTTTTAGGGCAAAGTGAGGCACTTCAGTACAGCATCAACTGGCTCATGAAAGCATTTCCAAAGCATAAAAAGAGCTTAATTCAAGTGTGAAAAGCCCAAGGCTGAGGGACAGCGAGAGCTGGAATTCCAGCTGCCCGTGTATCTCAGGGGATGGAGACAGCTCCAAGTGGAATTTCTTCCCTTGCCACTCGTTTGGGGCACCTCCAAGACCTTGGATTGGTTCCTCTCCTGCTCAGCTCAGCTTTCTCAGTTATTCACATCCCTTCTGGAACACATGACCCACCCAGCAGAAGGTTAAGGAACTCTCTGCTCCCTGAATCATCCCAGCTTACTCCGAAACACCCACGCGAAAGCAGCAAAACGAGTTAAAATCAAGCTAAATTATGACTTTTCGCAATAATTTGCCTTTTGCTGATAAAGAATTATTTCGAAAGAGTCAGCAGCACAATGCACTGCAGTTTTGCCAGTGGGCCAAATCGCTTTTATCACTCTTGGCTGAGAAACACGGGCACTCACACAGTGTCTTTTCCATCCTCAGCTGAGCATCCGTGCGGGATTTTCCATCTATTCAGACATTTCTCAGAGGGCATCTGACCTTATTTAACAGGCCCTTAATTAGGTGAAAGCAAATGCGAGGCAGAGCGGAGTTCAGCCTCTGATATTGCTGAGGGTAATGAGGGGTATTTTAGGGGCAGGAAAGAACAATCAAAGAGAACAAAAGTTGCCTTTGCTGCCAACTGGGATTACACTCATTGCTTGATAGGGATGGAGTGAACTCCAGGAACTGCTCTTCCCTATCAGTTTTGTGCAGGACTGCCCAAGAGTGGGACCGCTGGCACGGAAATGGGAATTTTGGAGTCCTCTCCTTTGGAGGATTTGGAGGGAGAGGAATGTGACACATTTTTGCAAAGACGGTGAAATCAACTGTGTTTTGAGCCTCTTGGGAGCTCTGGTGGCCCTGATCTCACATAGGATGCCAGTCTGGTTTAGGAACAGTCAATTATGGAATCATGGAATGGGTTGGAAGGGACTTTAAATCCCATCCAGTGCCACCCCTGCCATGGGCAGGGACATCTTCCACTGTCCCAGGCTGCTCCAAGCCCCATCCAGCCTGGCCTTGGACACTTCAAGGATCCAGGGGCAGCCACAGCTTCTCTGGGCACCCTGTGCAGGGCCTCCCCACCCTCACAGCCAAAAATTTCTTCCTAACTGCCTGATAATTAATCCAAGGAAGAGATGATGCTGCCAATACCCTTCCAGAAGCTGAGTATGAAGTCCTGCAGAAGACCTGACCACCTCCAAAGAGTGGAAGTGCACAGTGGTCATCATTCACAGCCCCATCTAAATCAATACTCCAAGACAGCAGAATAACAGAAAACCGCAACAACGGCACCAAAATTTACAGCTTCTTGGTGTCTCTGCTGCTTTTAAATCAGGTCAAAAAGTCACACCTATTAGACAATCTCAGCTTTCTGTTTTCAAACAAGATCATTTCTGCCTTTTCTGGTTCCGGCCCAATGATGAAAAACGTGGTCGGCACACAACCTGATGGCTCACAAACAAACAAATGCAAATTAAAAGGAAAATAAAAAACCAAACATCTCGAGTTATTTTTAAAACTTGTGATCTTGAGCCAGTGTTTCTGGGGACAGCCTCAAACTGACAATCTCCTGGAAACAGCCACTCCAAACCCGGGAGTTAATGCCGCTTGATATCTTGTGCAAAGACCACATTTGAAGAAATTAAGCCATAATTAAGCAAAGTTATTAATGGTTGCTTTAACTAATTGATACGATAACGTAAGCAGCCGACAAGATTTTAATCAGTGGTCATGAAATCAGAAGTAAACTGGTCAGGCACCCCTTCCTCTTTGGCAGCTGATTTGCAAACAATAATTCTGTTGCTGATAGTGACTCGGCGGCAGAGGGGAGAAGAATAAATCTCGGGAGACAAATAGGTATAAGCCTTCCCCATTTTAATGAGAAACAGACACAGAAAGGCCAAAAAGACCCTGTCAACATGATTTGCAGTACTGTTACTTAATTTTTACCAAATGTGCTTTCTGCCACGCTTTAGTTGAAGTACATATTTATTTGATATTTCGCTGGCAAAGTTTAAAAGAGCCTCCAAAATACCCATCTGCTTCTGCTACGCATGACCCTACCAGTCTCACCTCCGACACACTGTAATGGTTTTAGGGAATGACAGCACTGCACAGATGTGATTTATTCGCAGATTGTGGGTGACTTTCTGCTAATTTACAGGGGAAAAGCACAACTTTCCACCGGAGCGTGAAGCTGACCCACGGAACAAACCTGCCTGCACAGAGAGGGACAGCAAATCTCCTTCCTTGAGGCAAATGCAGAATCACAGGATGGTTTTATAAGGGACAATAGAGACCATCCCATTTCACCCCTGCCATGGACAGGGACACCTTCCACCATCCCAGGTTGCTCCAAGTCCCATCCAGCCTGGCCTTGGACACTTCCAGGGATGCGTAAAGTTGCTCATAAGTAGCAAAAGTTGCTCAAAACCTGGTTGCAGAACTGTCTTCCCTAACCATTAATAAACCAAAAGTAAGACGAAGCTCAAAACCTTGAGATTTAAATAATATGAAGCTGACACCTCTTGCCCTTTACCTTCTGGATTTTGAGCCTTTAAGGTTATTTTCTCCAGCTCTTCCCTTTGATCCCTCTAAATCAAAGGGAAGAGCTGAGATTCCTGTGTCTTGGAGTTGCTTCCATGTGTTGCATCAGCTTTGCAAAACACACCCTGCACTGGGAGAGACCCAGGAGTCCAACACGCTGAAACAGAGGTATTTAGTGGGTGATGGAGGTGACTTTCTAGATGTCAGCCCAAAAGCAGGGGAATCCTGCACTTCCTGGCATGGAGAAATGGGCTCTGTGTGCCTGTCAACACTTGAGCAGCAAGGAAACAGGGAGACATGGTCAGTCAGCAGCGTGGAGACAGCTGGGAGAGGAGAGAGCAAAGGAACAGGGATGCCAGGAGAGAAGGAGTGATGGGAAAGCAAGTGCAAGCCTGGAAATGAGAGGAAAGGGCTGCAGAGGATCAGAGGGAGAGGCAGGGAGAATGAGAAAGGGGTGAAAGAATTATCTCAACCCCTGCAAAGAGTTCCAGGGAGCTTCTCAGCTGGGAAGAGAAGGAAATTCAGAAGAGGATTAGGTGAGGGAGAGAGATTCAAGGAAGCACAGGCGTGTGTGATGAGGAGCAGGAAAGATGCAGAGAAGCTGCAGCAGAGACCCTCCTGCTCCCCCAGCATTTCCCATCTGCTCCTCGTGCCCTGAGATCAGCACATGAGGCACAGGGTTCCTCTGTGTGCACACCAAAAACAGAAAAGGGAAAAAGAAACAATTCCAGCCTCCAATGCACTGATAACAAGAAATCTGGAGAGGAGCTTTCACAGGGCATGTAGTGACAGGACGGGGGGAATTGGCTTCAGACAGAGTGAGTAGGTTGAGATTGGGTTTTAGGAAATTTTAGGAGATCAGCACATGAGGCACAGGGTTCCTCTGTGAGCACACCAAAAACAGAAAAGGGGAAAAGAAACAGTCCCAGCCTCCAATGCACTGATAACAAGAAATCTGGAGAGGAGCTTTCACAGTGCATGCAGTGACAGGACAGGGGAGGAATGGTTTCAGACAGAGTGAGTAGGTTGAGATTGGGTTTTAGGAAATTCCTGGCTGTGAGGGAGATGAGCACTGGCACGGGCTGAGCAGAGAAGCTGTGACTGTCCCAGCCCTGGAAGGTCCAAGGCCAGGCTGGATGGGGCTTGGAGCAAGCTGGGCTAGTGGCTGTAGCTCCATCAGAGTGTTTGTGAGGGCTGGAGTTAAAGGGAGGATCTCCTGATCAATCCTGACAGATCCCAAGCATGCACCAGCCCTTCCCTGAGCTGTCAACAGGGACTTGAAACACGTTCACACCTAAAGCACAGAGAAGTCCACACCTCTGGGAAATGATGGGACCTTTGTATGCTCTGTCTCTGGGTTTCAGTGATGAATCTCCTCTCCCTCTTTCAATCATTGTCCCTATAAAATAGATATTTCTACATAATGGTGAAAAGTTGTTGCATCCTGCTCCCGAGAGCATTGCACGTCTGACTGAGTGGGTAAATGCTGCTTGTCACCTCTCAGTGTCCAGAGAAGCTGCAAGGGAGGACTTGTTTCAGCCACAGACCCCAAGGCTGAGCTGGGTTCTATCTCCCTTGGAGCCCAGGGAGTTGAGATCCAGAGGAAAACCCCCATGGGCAACACAAGGACCCCCAAATTCACTGGGGAAAACACTCTCACATAAAGAAGTTGACCTTAAAAAGGCCAGGGGATTATTTTGGCAGCATGAGAAAGCTGCTGCTTGTATCCAGATTGATAGCAGCAGCTCTTTTTAGGTGTTCCAAGTTAAAGGGTGCCTTGCTGGGATGTCCAGAGCTGTGATAAGACTGGGACAAACTGGAGAAATTTGCTTTACCACCAGGGCTTCCATTCTTGTGGGGAGCTGGTGAGAGATGCAGCCAAGTCTGGTGAAACCACAAGGTTTGGAGCACAAGTCCTGTGAGGAGTAGCTGAGGGAGCTGGTGTTGGGAAAGACGACAGATATGTAGGTTTGGCAGAAAGATTTCTGAACGTAGGAACTGAGAATGAAATAGAGATGAAAGCAAGTTTTGATATAGAAGAATAATAAATGTCTAAAGTAAGAAGTGCTGAGCCAGTCTTACTGGGCAGCTAAGAAAGCAAGGGTTATGTCGAGTTGGAAGGAGATTTTTTATGTCAAGAACAAAGGTATGTGACCACAAACAAAGACATGTTTTTTACCAAGTAAATCAGTCTCAAGAAGAGCATAAGTAAATAAAAAACATGTTCTTACCAAGCAGAAGAGATACCAGCAGGCAAACGGAGAAATNCAAACAGAGAAATGTCGATGTAGCAAGTAGGAAAAAGGTCTAAGGCCTAAGGTCTTTCCATTGTAAGCTTAAATTGTAACATAGTTACTCTTGTGACTGGACAATAATGACTATAATATGGTAATGACAGTAGAGGTGATGAGCTATAGGCAAATGTAAAGGTATTGTGTGTGATGCTGATTGGTTGTCATGTATTAAGGTACTCAGTAAAGAAAAGTATATAATGTCTTGTAACTTGAACAGAAAGTGGCTTCAGGTACACCTTTAAGCTGCAGCTGGCAGCTTTTAGGTCTGGCTCTGCATATCCACACCCTGGACTGCTGTAACTTTGTCTATGCAATAAACAGCATTTTGAAGAGCCCCCTGAAGCCCGAACATCCTTCATCGACATTTCCTGTACAAGCTGGACCTGCAAATCCTGGAGAAAAGGAGGCTCAAGGGGACCTCATTGCTCTTCACAACTCCCTGAAAAGAGGTTGTGGTGAGGAGGGGTCTGTGGCTTCTCCCAGGCAGCCAGTGATAGGGCAAGAGCAAACGGCCCCAAGTTGCACCAGGGGAGGCTCAGGTTGGATATGAGGAAAAATTTCATCAGTGAACAAGTGGTTAAGTATTGGAGGAGCAATATGGTGGAGTCACCATCCCTGGAAGTGTTCAAAAAACAAGAAGTGACACATCACGAGATGGTTTAGTGGGCATAGCGGTGTTGGTCAAAGGTTGATGATCTTAGAGGCCTTTTCCAACCTTAATGATTCTATGAAAACAGCTTTTAATAACTACACAGGTAATAGCAGACCCACTCTTATCTCTGGGGCACACACAGGGCTGAACCCAGCAGGCAGAGGGAGGAGAAAACTCCTCCTTCCCCGGGGATGGCACAAGCCCTGGCGCCTGTCTGTCTTTAAAAAGGTCAGGTCAAGCCATCACCCCTCTGCCCCTCATCTCCACAGACCTCCCAAAACCACTGTGGGCAGGGAAAGCCTCTGATAAGTCAGATCTTCACCCTTTTATGAAAGATCTGGACATGGCTTGTAGAGTGGGTGGGATATTATTTGTGCCCTAAGGGCTGCCTGTTCATAATCCTGCCTCCAGCAAAAGCAAACCCCTGCATCCACTCACTGCATCCACTACAAATGTTAATTTATTCCAGCACTGACATGTGTTCTGTCGGGAGCACACAGGTAGTGACTGTTGTGCTGGCAGCGCTGTCACTCCCATCGCCCACCTCTGATAAAATCAGATTTGGGCAAAGGCTGATGTAGTGCTGAGTGTTTCACAGGCTCACATCAGATTTTAAATAACAACAGTCCCTGCCTTTTTCACCAGCCTCTCTCATAGAGACACCCATGGGCATCAAAGATGGGTGGGAGGAGATAATTGAATAAATCACACAGGGCTTGGAGCTCCTGAGCTCTCTCCAGAGCTTGGAGTCCCAAAAACACCTGCCTAAGCTTGTGCTTTGGAACAGCCAAGCACAAAATTAATCTGCTCCTGCTGTAGTGCTCAGGGAAGTGCAGGTGGTCACTGAGCCAGCAAGAATAAGTTTTTGGAAGTTTCTGCAGGAAAAACTAATTGTTCCTCTTGCTCCAGATTTCATGTTTCAAGGATGTGAGGGAATTAAAGTTGCTGTCCCACTGCCCTTTCCCCCAGAGGTTTGAGTCAGCCCCTGGGAGCCTCTGTAAGTCTGAAGGGCTGTGCAAAGCCAGCAGTGGTGTCTGAGGTGACCTCAAATGAGCCTGCACAAAAAGGACACGGAGCCAGCCTGAAAGCTGTGGGTTGGTTATTGGTGCATTCACTGTCCTGCTCCAGGGCTCTGACCCTCAAGGAGCCCCATTCTAAGCAGAAGGAAAAAGAAAGGACCCAGACAGTAAAAGGGTGAGGAAAAGAAATGGTGTCATGCTCAAAGTCTTGCAGGAGCTCAGGCATCACCTGCCTCCAGCTTCTCACCCCATCCCAAAAAGTGACTGGAACTGTTTTCACTTGAGGACTGGAAGTGATAATCCCATCCTTGCCCAGCATGGAGCAGATGAGAAGGAATCCCAGCTCTGCCATCCTGTCCTGAGTTATGGCACCTCTCAGCCTCTTTAATCAGGAGGAATTTACAGAGTTGCTCCTCTCCCCACACCAAATTTTAGGTATAAATATCCACACTGGAGGGAAATGGTTGGAGACATCACAAAACATTTAAAATAAAGTGGCGCAAGCAGGAGAAATGACCCTCATAGATGAGAAAATATAGCCAGTAACACTTGTTTAATAAATCATTGAACATGTGCGGGTGAACATGTCCCACTCAGGCTGGTGGCTTCCACTGAAGTGCCACTGAAGTGGCAACAGCCATCACCCCACCACAATCCCTCACTGCCCCCATTCTTTTTGTGGATCTAAAGCTCCCCATGAGCATCCGTGAATCAATGGGGTAATGTCTTAGTGTGACTTTATGATGTATCCCATATCCCCTACTCTATGCCCAGAAAATGAATCTTATGCCTTTCTGTACCTTTAAACTGAGCCCGAGAGGGGAGAGAGAAAAAAAAACCAGCCAGAAAAACTTTTTCAAAGCAGTTCTGTGCTTCAGGGTCACTACTCCTCTCTGTTGTTCTCCTGCTGTGGGGAGTGATAGCTGCTGGGGCAGAGAGGGGAGGAAGCATCATCCTTGCTTTCCAGACAGCTCTCAGCTCTGTTTCTTCAAAAAGAGAGAAACAGAGTTTTCCTAGAACTTTGGTTTCTTCTTCTTCTTCCATGGGTCCCCCATGCCAGCCCAGCTCCAGGGAGGAGAGAGAGACCACACCCAAAAAGACTTGGAAAGTAAGAAAAAAGTAACTACAACCTGCTTTCTATCAAGACATATTCTCCTCTAAATTTGTCTCAAACCAAGACAGGTATGATAGTTCACAAAATCCTGCACACCCACAGGATTAATTACAAACAATGGACTTTTCATGTAAAAGCAGTTCTTCCTCCCGTCTCCATCCCAAGCAGCAAACTTCCCAAGGCCAAGAACTGCAGTGAAATCAGCCAGGATTCCATGCTGCACACCCAAATTGAACACCCAGCTCCCTGGAATGTGGCTGCCAGCATTTTCAGACACAATTCTGACAATGCAACAGGAACACCACGCTAAGCTTGGCCTGCACCCTGGCGGGCAGCGTCCTGCACTCTTCCCCACTGTGTCCCAAAGAGGCTCCAGCCTCCCCAAAAACTCCACCTAGAGCCAAATCATTCCGTTTTACTCTTTCCTGTGCCTGTGGCAGATGCAGCCACAGTTTTGGGTGGGGGTGGAGAACAATGCAGCAGCAACTCCTTGTCCTGCAGCCAGCAGATAAAGCAGCTCTGGGGGTGGGTCTTGCACCCTTAGTTCTGTGCCCCTGTCCCCTCAATGCTGCAAAAGAGTATAAATGCCATGGATTTATGAGCATAAAACTCCTGAGGTCAACAACGGAGCACATCCTTGTAGGAACTGTGGTCACAGCCAGGATTCATGAGCAGCCCAACACGAGCACGATGGAGCTAAAAGGTTTTTAAAGCACCGTGGGCTGATGGAATTCCTTACCTGCTTCTCAGACATGATGTAGAGGTGTTCATGGTCCATGGAGAAGGCCATGTCCCGGAGGATGGGGCCAGTGTCCACCACCTGCACGATCTCGTACTCCAGCGTGTTCTTGGTGGTGCCATCCACACGGATCTGGGCAGCAACAACAAAAGCAGAGGGAGAACGTGAGGATTTTTCCTCCTTCCAGTGAAAACAAATAATCACAGGAGCACAGAATGATTTGGGTTGAAATGAGCTTTAAAGACCATCTCATTCCAACCCCCCTGCCATGGGCAGGGACACCTTCCACTCTCCCAGGCTGCTCCAAGCCCTGTCAAACCTGGCCTTGGACACTTCCAGGGATCCAGGGGCAGGTTGTTTGTCTGAGCAACCTCCTCTCTCACCACCCTCAAAGTAATATATAACAGTTTATAATATATGTACAAAATAATCATTGGACAAACGTATTGTGGCCCAGGCCTTTCACACAGCAGCCACTCCCATCACAAAGTGAACTTTTCCCTGGACTCCTCACTGAAAGGATAAAGCAGATTTCATCACTTCTGCTGGTCCCATCAACACAGGAGCACTGTAAGAACAATGCAGAGCCTGCTGGCTTTTATCTGGCATTGTCACTGTGCTCCTGTCACCACCTGGACAAATCTGCCACGCTCAGAATGATGGCACGAGGGAAGGATCTGTGGTGGTGGAGCAGAAGATAAAAAACCACACAAATCTGCGGGGCTGACTCACTCGAATGCGACTCAGATAATATTATTGCTCTTATTGCTAATGTTCTTCCACGGGGCAATTTATTACTGCGGAGTGTTCAGTGCAACACAGACTATTTCTCTTGCTGATTGCATATATCAGGTATTGAAATCAGTCCTGCACGAATGTGGCACCTTATGATTCCAGACACATCTCATAACAGGGCATCACTTAGGGACATCAATAACTGGGATTATGAGGGGGAACCAGACACACAGTCCCAGTCTATCCCTGACAATGATCCAGCAACACAGAAGAAAATGCAGAAAACAACAGACTTTTCTTTATCTGCTTAAAAACAGTTTCTAGAGTTTGGGCTCAAAAGCTGCTGGAGAAGTTTTGCAATCCCTTTCGATATAGATCAAGACAGGATAAAGGAGCTGTTCACATGAATTCTGGATTTTGTAGCAGCAAACCCCAGTCATGTTTCAGAGGTACATCCACTTTCCTTCTCCCTCTCTCTGTTTCCCATGGGCTGCCTTTCACTTGCTGAAAATGTTCTATCCTGCAGCAACACAAACATCACAGTACCTTTCCCTAAAAGAAACAGAGTTGTAGGAGATCTTCATCATGCCCACATCATGATGATGTCCATTCCTTCCTGACCAAAGGTTCCCAGTCTGCAGTTGGATAGCTGAGCAAAAAGCACCCTTCCCACCCAAAGGAAGTAACATGCTGTGGAGAACTTATGGTGTCAAGACCTGTTCCCACTGTTCCTGGCACAGTCCTTGAGCTTGTTCCTTCTGTATCAACCTCTCAGCCAAGAAACTGAGCCTGAATCATCTGAGAAGGGAAGAGAGGGAATGATAAAGGGCCTGGAAAATCTGTATGAGCAAAGGGCAGCAGTGATATACAGATTGTTATCTTTGTCCGTCCTTGATGTACTCACCTGCTGTGGGACAACAAAGGAATATGATTTCCCCAGGAAAGATAAGGAAAATGAAGCAGAAGAGTTAGAGGGTGCCAGCAAAGGGTGTGGAGGGTGCTCAGGGATGCTCAGATCCTGTGTGTTATCCATCAGCCTCCACAGAAGTGGGAGCACGTGCAGGCCTTGCCTGCTGGGCTGGTCCAGTGACACAGCAGGATCTGCAGCTAATTTGTCGTCTTGATGGATCTGCTGATGACAGTAACACACATCCAACATCAGCACACAGAGAGGTCAGGGCCTGAAGCCCAGCACAGAGCATCCCTGGTGCACCAAGGGGTCAGGGCCTGAAGCCCAGCACTGAACATCCCTGACACACAAAGAATTCAGGGTCTAAAGCCCAGCACAGAGCATCCCTGACACACAAAGAATTCAGGGTCCAAAGACCAGCACAGAGCACCCCTGACTCCCACCAGCTCTGGCTGCAAGGGGCTCACTCATGTCCATGGTTCCTCTTGGGGGAATTCAGCTCCTCTGAGTCTTTCTTCTTGAAAGTGGACACTGATGTGAATCACCTGAGAGGTCAAGGGCAAAGATGCCAACATGCTTGGGCTGAGTCACTCCCCTTGGGACAGTCAGGGGAGAGGAAGGAGGCAGGAAGGGCTGCAGGCTGACAAGCACAGGATTCTCCCTGTTGGGGCTCTGCCCCGAGCAGATCAAACACCCCCACAGCAGGAGCCTTTCCTCTTTCCCACCGAGGCCTTCCAGCTCCAAATTCTCCCTCTCAGGGAGCAGTCAGGGAGCTTTGTCTACTGTCTCCACTCTGCCTCTCTCCCAGTCCCTCGTGGCTGCTCGTTCCCGTCAGAGCACCCTCACTCTCTGCTGATCCCTGTGCTAAACAAACCTCACATCTTCGCTGCTTTGACCTTGATTTTTCGGCACCACCAGGGTCAGATCTGCAGGCTGCCAGATATGTAAGCAGCCAATTATCACCCCAGGGCTCAGTCACTGTCCTCAGCCTTTGCCAGGCCCTATTAGAGGGGAAAGAGCTTGGAGATGGAAGAGGCAGGCTGGAGAGACAGCCGGCTGGAGTTAACAAACCATGGAGACAGGAGGCACAGCCCCCAGGGATCTCCCCTGTGCATTTGGTGCAGGTAAAAGATTGCAGAGGCTTCACACCAGGAATACAGAGCTACTCGGAAGTGATTTAACAGCTATTGCTGGCCTAATTGCCTGAAAAGTCATTATTTTGCAGAGGGGGAGGGAAGGAGGGACAGGGCTCATTGCACCGTACACGTGCAAACACACACACGTGTGCTCACACACCCACAGCCCAACAGCTCTAGGTGCACAAACCCCTCTCTCTAGTTAAATCTGGTAGCTAGGAAGAAGGAAAATTCAGAAAAAGGCCAGAAAATCTGGCAGGCTTCAACACATGCAGCACAGCCCGTGCGAGCCCCACGCCAGCAGTGAGGTGATGATCAGTGACTGCAGCCACAAGTCTGGCCCTTAACTCCAGCTATCCCTTTACCTGCCTTAAACTCTGTCTATCTCATGCTGGAGCCCAGACACAGAGCCCAGAGGATCTCCACCTTCCCTGCACATTCTTCGCAGTCCTGAGCATCAGACAACAGAACTGCACTTTCTCTTGGAGATTTATTCCTGGCTCCAAGGCTCCCGCTAGAACCAGGGCACTTGGGTTAGTGAAAAAAATCAAAGAGCATGAAAAACGGGAAGATTCTCATCAAAGCCTGCATGTGATCACCACTAAAGTCAGGGACTCAGACTCAATCTCTGCTCAGAGAGCTCCCCAAGTTTCCATCTGCAGGGAATTCGAAGCACACACCACCTGTGCCCTCTGTTCCTGCTCTGCTCTGCTGGCATCAGCCACAAGCCCCACCTGGAGCTGGGGTGCTGGCACAGATAGAGTTTTCTCCTGGCTGCATGATGGGTATTCCTGTATTCAAGACGTTTTTTGGGGGCTGTGGGATGAGAACCTGACTGACAGTCTAGTTGGGATTGCTCCTGGGAGCTGCCTGTGAACCATAAGCTGCTCTGCAAGGCAAGAGGAAGGGGAGCAACAAGCAAGGGGGTCCAGGACCACACATGGGTGGCAAAATGCTCAGTCCACCACAACCCACACTCCACAAACACACCCATCTGATACCAAAATGATTTTTTGCTTTTTCTTTTATACCCCTCTTACATACTCTTTTATACAGCTTTATGTATTCTTAGTGCTTTTAGCCCACATACTTGAAACTTTCCCAAGTCTAATAACTTAACTGAAACCCACTGTACTGTTAAACCAAGAAACCAAACAGTCTAAAAGCCCCAGACACCAAGGTCCTCTCCAAAACATATTTCTGTAAACTAAGATAGGCTCATCGAGAGAAGAAAGTTCCTCAGAACGGGGTGTTCATTCAAGCCTCTCATTAAAAAATCTTTAATAAATATCTTAATTTTGCAAAGCCTATAATTGTGTGCATTTCAGTGTGAAAGAGTGATACATGCATTTTCAGAACATGGATCCTGAAATAAATACCAAAGTAAAAACCCCTTTTCCCCATAAACCGTGTTTTAGTTTTAATTTTAAAGCCAAAGAAAGGCATCAATCACCTCCACCACAGGATCATCTACCTGCTCCCACTTCCTGAATGCCTGTCCTGGACATGCAGACTCCTCAGAGCCCTCGGATGCTCAGCTCAGCCTTGTCCTCCTTTAACCCATTACAGGTGGGAGCTGCCAGGGCTCAGCACTCTCAGGCTGCACATTAATCCTTCCCCTTCCTGGAAGGCTTCGCTCACTGGGCTCAGCTCTGCAGAGCTGGCTGCTATTAAAACATCAGCATGATGCTTCCCGAAGGTCAACTACCAAGGGACCTATTCTGGCAGCTGTTTGTTTGTTTGTCTGAACATTATCTAGGGCTGGCTGTTTATTTACATCCATTGAAGTATCAGACAATAAATATCCTCTCCCAGTAGCAAACAGATGCTTGCACTCGAATGTTCTGGCTAGCGCTGACTTCAAAACGATCTCCTTAATGAGCAAACAACACTATTAATCTTTAAAGACACAGGCTCTGGCCTTCTCTGGGCTCCCACACTGGCCATGGTTAGACCCACAGGCATCCTGGCGAGCAGCCCACGGGTCTGGGAGATGAAAGAAGGTAAAAGATACTTTCCATCACTTGGCTGGTGTTTTTCAGTGTTATCTGGGCCTCCCCAGCTGCTGAGGGATCCACGGGAGGCTGATGCTCGAGGACAGTTTCCCCAGCAAGTTGGTGGCAGATGCCTTAACCACACTTCTAAGAGGGACACAGAGGTTGGTATCACATAGTTATCGAAGAGAAGGACACAGTAAGCCTCTCCAAATCATGGGGATGGACTCAAAATTGTCAAGGAAAGAGCAGTGGGGTTGGAGGACAAAGAAAGAATTGGCGGTAGCAAGCACGTGGTGACTTTTCTGGAAGGTAAATCATGATTGTGACAAAAAAGAAAATATCTTGAAGTTCACCAGAGCAACAGAAACACCTGCCTTCCAGAGAGGGCTGCATACCTCTGTTAGCATGTTATTCCTCCCTGTAAAGTGACATTTCCTGCTAAAACCCATCCACACAGATGTACTTCAGGAGCTTTACTCCAGACCCATCAAAGCCTAATCCCATAGACTGAATCAGTGTTTGGAGCATGTTAACCTTGTCTAGTTCTGGTTTATTGAAGAAAAAGGCACTGGCATGGGTCACTCAGAGAGGTTTTTTATGCCCCATCCCTGGAAGTGTTGAAGACCAAGTTGGATGGGGCTTGGAGCAACTTGATCTAGTGGAAAGTGTCTCTTCAAGATTATCTTGAGACTCACTTCAGAAACACACTCCCGAACCAAATCTCTCGCTATGACTTCACTTCTGTTTTATTTGTCCAAGCAGCTTGGACAGCTCTCTGGCAGCAAAATAAAAAAAAAAAAAAGGATAATTTCCACTGTGCCAACTGGGCTCAGCTGTTTCCTACTCCTCTGAAACCATCACCTCCTGCCCAAGAGCATCATTCCTGGCCCACCAGAGTTAAAATAAAGCCCCCTTCAATTAATATCTCTGTATAAAGCACTTGAAAACCATCCAGGGCTGGTGGGAGCATGGTCAGGAGCAGGATCACAATGACCAGCCAGGCGGGTACAGGAGCAGACGCTGGGTGGATGAGAGTCATTACAAATAATTAAATGAATAACTAAGCAGAAGAGGAGCCTGGTGAACCATGGCATGCTCGGCCAAGCCATCCCTCCCCACCACTCTGCTTTTGTGCAGCGTCAGCAGCCTCTGGGCTGATGAAGTTCCAGGGAATTCATCATCTCCTGCCCCAGTGCTTCCAGCCGCTGCTCCAGCAGCTCTCGCTCAAGTCACGCTGGTGGCTTGTTTTGGGCATGAAATTGCCCCAGTTCCCAGGGGGAGAGGATTAAATGGCTGCCAGGAAGATTGCAAGGGTGGATTTCAAAGGGAAAATCCTTCAGGTCATGGAATCAGGCCCTGCTGCCTCCGTTTGGGTGCGAAGGAGCAACCACGACTGTGGTACCGCCTTGGAAAGCAGGGAAAATGTTTTGGGCAGGGAAAGCAAGAGGAAGACAAGCTCTGTCCTCCCCATCCCCTGAGGCATCCTTCCTTTGCTGTCCCTGCCTCTCCTCCTTGCAGGACATCTCACTGAAATCACCATCATCATTTCTCACTGTTGGATTAAGGATCTGCAAACTGCATTTCCAGGAGAGCCAAGCAGCCCTGGAGCCCAGCACATCAATCCAGGCTGCTCTGAGAAGGGCCCAGCCAGAGCCTTATGACTGCACAGGGGCCACTAACACTTCATTGCTTTTCCAATAGCAGTTCCTCCCTGTTTTATGAACCTAATGTTCCCCAGAGGATGCCAGGACTGCTGGCTGCTGTTCCTGACATGGAGAGGGAGAAAGGACACAGCAGGCAGTGAATGATCTAATGTCAGGCCAGTCTGATGATCATCTATTCCTGCTTTTCCATTGATCTGGGTTGCATGATGGAGCTCTATTGATCTCAGCAAAGATGGGGAAGGGGCCAGTGACACTCCATGTTCCACCTATTTCCCTCCATTTTCCAGTAAAATAATCCGTTCTAATTTGCCTAAAGCCTATTAAAAGGAGATCAATTCCTAATAAAACATGGCATTTCAATAGCCCTGTCTACCCACCGATCCTAAAGGCCTTTAGAAACGCTAATTGAAAAAGCAAGGGATGAGGTATCCTTAACTTGTGCCTAAGTCAGCAGCCAGCAGCTGTCTCTCTTCTCTTGTACACATGTTTTAAAGTGCTGCTTGCCTGGACCGTGCCAGCCCATCCAAACACGGATCTCAGAGCACCTCCAGCCATATGGAGAGCAGGAACCTGGAAAACCAGGTGTTTACAGTGTTCTTGAAACTCCTGCTGTCTGTGCTGTCCAGAACCCAAAGTGTCATGGCAGGAGCCACTCTGAGCAGAGGTGAGAGCTGATCTGGATGGGAGAGTCATGGAACCACAGAATGGTTTGGGTTGGAAGGGACTTTAAAGCCCATCTTGTTCCACCCCCTGCCATGGGCAGGGACACCTACCACTATCCCAGGTTGCTCCAAGCCCCATCCAGCCTGGCCTTGGACACTTCAAGGCATCCAGAGACATCCACACCTTCTCTGAGCAACCTATGCCAGGGCCTCACCACCCTCACAGGGAATAATTTCTTCCTAATATCTAATCTAAAGTTCTGTTCTTTTAGTTTAAAGGGGTTTCTCTTTGTCCTATCTCTACCACTCATGTAAAATTTGCTCTCCCAAGGTGTAGGTGCACCTGAGTGCACAAAACAGAGGGGACAGCAAAGCAGGTTGGCCTTGCAATCCCATCAGGTTCCTGCTTTGTATTTCTTTTATCCAGGAGTCAAAAATCACAGAATCATGGAATCACTAAGGTTGGGAAAGACTTTAAAGATCATCAAGTCGAATCTCCCCGAACAAATCTTGTCCTTAGCAAACAAGGCTTATTTTCTACACCTACAGCCAGGGAGAATGGCTCTTCCTCCCTTCTCCCACCACACAATTCCAAGGGCCTTTTCTCCCAGCAGCAATACAGGGTTTGGAAGAAGATAGCTTTCCTGGAATAACTGCTGGCTAATCCCAATCATCTGCAGGCACTGCAGTGTAATCCACACACCCTTGGCCGGGGGCTGGCAGGGGCATGGGGGCTGCCCTGGGCAGGGCCACAGGACTTAATCCCTGCACAGGAGTCACCCACTGACCTCTGCTGTAATCCTGGGAAATTGGGTCAAACAGAGCTGTGCCTGCCTGCTGGATAGGAGATCCCCCTGATGCCTTAAATGGATACCTAGAAACAGAGAGCAGACAGGAATAAAGGAATAAAGGAATAAAGGAGGGATTGATTTGAAAGGCCTTCAGAGGTACACTCTGGGCTCCAGAGGCTCCTGCCTCAGTGCATCCCAAANAAAAGTTAAAACCTAAGGCATCAACCCCTGCAGAGCCAGGGGGCCGAGCAGGGCTCCTCCTGCTTCAGGAGGTCCAAGAGAAATGTGGGACAAGATGTTGATGGGCATCTGCTTTGTTTTCTGGAGACACATGGGTCACCATGCCTTGGCAGAGCTACTGGGTGCTCCAGTTTCATGGTGGGTCACTGTCTCACACAGATCCAGCACTGGAATCCATTGGAATCATGGAATCCTAGAGTGGCTGGGGTTGGAAGGGACCTTAAAGCCCATCCAGTGCCACTCCCTGCCATGGGCAGGGACACCTCCCATTATCCCAGGCTCCTCCAAGCCCCAATGTCCAGCCTGGCGTTGGGTACTTCCAGGGATCCAGGGGCAGCCACAGCCTCTCTGGGCATCCTGTGCCAGGGCCTCCCCACCCTCACAGGAATGAATTTCTCCCTAATATCCAATCTAAATGTATACTTTGTCAGCTTAAAGCCTCCTGCTTTGGGCCAGAGGGTCCTTCAACCACAAAGACAAATTCCTAGCTGACAGAGATCCCTTTTTTCCCAGCCCACAGCACAGGGCTACTGTGCCATCCCACTGTGGATCTAACATTTATACAACAGATACTCCTGGCTGCAATGGTATTATGAATTAAATTAGACAGAAGTGAAAGACCAACCTTCTGTCCAAGCCCTTCATTCTGGGCTTGGACATCACCTAACACAGTGGGTTGCTGACTGCTGCTCCCAGCACCATAAAAATTAATAAATACAGCTTGAAGTGTGTCCAGTCAGGCTGTACCCAAACTGCAGGGCTCACCCCAAGGTGAAACAGCTCCAGAGCTGGAAACAGAGGGAGAGGGAAGGAGATGAACAGGTCCTTTTCCCTCAGCAGGGAGAGCATGTCAGGTGTGTGCAGCTCTCACATCCAGGAGCCCATTGACAGATGAAATCATTTTTGAGAGCATGGTTTACACACGCTCCCCCGGCGCTCCCTGATTGATAAATTAGACACTCATGAGCCATGTGCTAATCAATGCAAATCATTAGTTTGTAACAACACAAGGCAAGCTCTGCAGAGCTCATTTTTCAAGGTAATGGCCTGCCAAGCATCCGTGTTCTGCTACAGGCCCTGCCAGGCAATCCATTAACGTGCTGCTGGCACTCACCTACGGCACAGGGCTGAGGCCTTTGCAGCCCAGTCCACACCAAGGGCTGGGCTGATCAGTGCAAGAGCTCCAAACCTGCTATTCCTCCTCCTTCTTCTCCATAGCTCCTGGATCTGCTGCCAGTGGCCACGCCAGACCCAGACATGTGGAGTGCATATGCTCCCACAGACCCTGGACATTTGTTTTCCACTTACCCCAACCCCTGCAACCTAAAATTAAAGATATTTAATCCTGAAAAATTGTGATCTGTCCTCTATCAGTGGAAAATGAAGGTGGGCAATCAAGGCATTGACCCGCAGGTGTGTCCTGGGAAACTCCATGCTGCCATCAGTGGCATCTTTAAGGGGCAATGTCTGCATCAAGTTGTGCTTGGCCAAATAAAAAGGCCATTTGAATGCTCCAGCCACCAGATTTCACACCCAAATTTCTTTGAGCTTCAGGCTCTTACAAGTGCTGTCCAGCTGAGTGAGTGCTTTGGGGGAATGAAGCTACACCAGGGAAGGATGTGCCACCACTGACCTTTCTGTCGGAGCACAGGGAGGGGACAAGGGTGGGACAACCCTGCTCCTTCACCGCGGGAGCCTGTACAGGGTCTGTGTCTATTTCCCAAGCTCTGCAGGATTTCCATCCTGATGCTTTAGGTTTTAACTTTTCTATGTTTCCAACCCTGCAGTGCCCAGTGTAACTCTGCAGTTCCCTGGAGCTCGTTCAGTGCTGTTCTCTCATGCTCACACTGACATAACAAAGCCTCTCCAGCTCGCTCTCCAAGGACACCCAGACCCTCCTGGGCCCAACAACTGCAAACCTTCATCTTGGGGAGAGGGGGGCAAGCTTGGGCAAATTCCATCCTTGCCTGGCTTCTGCTTGGGGAATTGATGCTGATATCAAAGTGGGAAGAACTCAGGAGCTGTCATTGTCCATTTTGGGATGCACTGAGGCAGGAGCCTCTGGAGCCCAGAGTGTGACCTCTGAAGACCTTTCAAATCAATCCCTCCTTTATTCCTTTATTCCTGTCTGGTCTCTGTTTCCAGGTAACCATTTAAGGCATCAATCCCACTGGCAACAGAGCAGTCTCTTCACCTGTGGGTCACTCTCAGGCACATATCCTGCCACAGGTGCTCTGCAGAGCCACTCCAGCTCCTTCATGGAGAATAAGGATTCGCTGTTTGACATCCCCAGAGGGAAAGTTCAGTGCTTACAGACAGGGTCCTGCTGCCAGATACTCGTATTTATGATCCCACTTGATAATCTCATAGGTCACCCTAGTGCCACTCAGGTGCTTCTGTTTCTCCCAAACTGGTGGAATTTCTTTTACATGGCCAATATTTTGGGAACTTGCTGACTTTCAAATATTTATAGCTGTTATTGCCATCACTCCTGGTTCTTCGTAAAGAGACTGTAAATGGATGTTTTTGAGTCACAGTGGTTCTGATTAAGGGAACAATAATTGAAAAAAAAAGTATGAAAATTAAATTTTTACATTTGAGCGCATGGGTGTTAACTCATGAGCTGCGGAACCCAAAACGCTCCCCAAAATGTGGTCAGCTCTTCAGCAGGGGTCAAACTGTAGACAAAAATAATTCAGACAAGCTGCAACACCAGAAAGACTCAGAGTTTTGGCTCAGAAACACCCAGAAGTGCAGCGTGTGTGTGCACGGGGCTGACCAGACACAAAGATCCCATCGCAGTCTGGCCTGGAGCACAAACCCTTCCGTGGGACAGCTAAAAACTGAGGCAGGGAGTAATACGGGATGGAATGAAGACAGATGCACCACAACAGGGGCTGGACGATGAATACAAGTCCTTTATGAGTGTCTGTTCATGGGGCTGAGGGACCAGATTCCCGCAGAGATGAGCTCATCCCGCCGGGAACGCGGTGACCCCGAGGGTTGGGAGCCACGGGGCAGCACCACAAAGAGTCCTTTGACCGTGGCCAGACGGGGCGAGCTTTGAGACACCCACGGGTCCTCACCACACTGTGGCACTTGAGAGGGAGCCAGCTGCCCTTTGGCAACGGGAGGGACGAGTGGAGAGCCGGGAATCCACAGGGATACACGGGCAGCGGGGCACACGTCAGCACAGCGGCGGGAAGGAGGGTGGAAACATCCGAGCAGGCAAAACAGGGAGTGTGGAGGCACCCAGGAACACCTGGGCACTCCAGGATCATCCTTGTGGCTTGAGGATGTGCTCACCGATGGACCCAAGGGGTGATGTAAAAATGAGCACATGCACGCACTGACTCAGAATGACAGAAAAAGAGTCATGGAATGCTTGGGTTGGAAGGGACCTCTAAAGGTCACCAAGTTCAACAACCAGGGACACCTCCAACTGGATCAGGTTGCTCAGAGCCCCATCCAGCCCGGCCTTAAATGATTCCAGGGAAGGTGCATCCACCACCTCTCTGGGTGTGCCAGCTGTAAAAAACTTCATTATATCTCATCTCAACCAACCCTCCTTCAGGATAAAACCACCACCCCTTGTCCTGTCACACCCAGCAGAGTCTGTGGAGACTACACGCGTTCCCTCCAAGGGACCAGCTCCCTGTAGCAGGAGAACCCAGGGAATCTGATCCCAAGGGGAGCATTTCCACACCTCGGGTGGTGCAGTGCCCTGGGCAGCTCCAGGCGTCAGCGAGGGCAGCGAACTCAATCACAGCCTGTCACATTCAATCCTGGAGACAGAATGACACATCTGCAGTGCCCCTTTAAAGCTCAAGAGAAGCAGACCAAAGCTCCTGCTTTGCTCAGGATTTGGGTACTTTTGCCACGTTCTCAAAAAAAAAAAAAATTAAAAAAAATTTAAAAATCGTATCCCAGAGATGGCATCACCGGCCAAGTGAGATTGGCTGTTCCTACACTGATACTTGTGTCAGATGCTGGTGCTAAATGACCAGAAATGCAGAGTGATGGGCTGTGAGTGCATCACTGAAAACAGAGAAATCCAGGACCCTCTTTCCTCCCTCCCTTGCTGAGAGCTCTGGGTTTGGGTTGGTGGCTTGGGAACAATTCCTGTCAGCAAAGCGGGGACAGGTCATCTCCAGGGCCAGGGGAAAGGGGAACCTGAAAGAACAGCTGTCCCCAGCCCCTTTTGTCAGCTGACACCCCTGGGGCTGAGGCTGAGATAATGAGGTCCCACATATCTCTGGGCCCCAGCCCCACCGACAGGGCTGTGCTCTGCAAAGGTTATTGTGATTCGATTGCTGACTCTTTCAGCTCCTGGGCTTCGCAGTGCCAAGGTGACCTATTAAGAACTTAATATCAGATAGAAAACATCCCTCGAAGCTTTTTTAACCTTCATAATCTATGTTTATCCACAGAAAATAAAAGGAGGAGAGAAAAAGAGAAAGCGAATGCTTATCTTCCAATATTGCCTCAGATAAAAGGGAAGCACCATCTGGGGACAAAACTTCACATTTGACCTTTCTCCCCTTTCATGAAAGCAGCCAGAAAGCTGATCCAGCACTGAAAACAGTGGACGAGGCCTCTTCCATCCACCTCCCACAGATTGAAGGATGCTCCCAATCTACCAAAAGTTCCTCTGCTTTTGTCTGAGATGCCTCACTTTGGGTTGGACTCTCTGCAGCCTCTGCAGACCACCTTTCTCCCCAGCCAGCCCCAAATAAGCAGCACTGGTCCCAGCAAGCCCCAGCTCCTCCACCAGCCGAGCTCCATCCAGACCAAATCCCTTAGCAAAGGTCTCACCGAGGAATTCATCTTCCCAAGAATTCCTCTCATCTCCCACTGGTCCTTCATTAGTGGCCCAAAGTTTTCTCTCATGCTTTTCTCCTTCCAGGAACTTCTTGGTCCTCTCCATTCACAGAATCACAGACTGGTTGGTGTTGGAAGTGACCTTAAAGATCATTTCATTCCAACCCTCTGCCACGGGCAGGGACACCATCCCTGGAGGCATTTAAAAGCCATGTGGATGTGGCCCTTGGTTTAGTGATGGTCTTAGCAGGTTGGACTCGATGATATTTGAGGTCTTTTCCAACCTTAACAGCTCTGTCATTCCATGATTTTAATTATCACCTCCAATAGTGCAAGAATGGCACATATCCCCAGACCCTTAATCACAGGGGTTCCTGGCACATCAATCAGAATTAACCAGATGTGTATTCAAACCCCTTGATTGAATTATCCAAAACTAATTCAAGTGAATTTAAAAATAACAGCGTGGCAGGCACATTTTTAATGTCGGTAAATCACCAGCTAGGACCTTCAGTGTGAACTCCCCGTTCAGAGGGAAACAAAAGGTGGGAATGCAACAGGTGAGGGTGGCAGGGAGAGATTTCCTCTCAGCCAAGCACACCCAGCACCAGACCAGGTCTGTGGGAGAGAAGCTGATGACCCCATGGAGGAAGCAGAGCCCTCCACGTGCACTCCAAAGGATTAGGAGGTCTGCTGGGAGCTGCCCTGAGGAGCTGTATGGCACAGAGGGCGAAGCACAAGGCATGTTCAAGGGAGAATTAACAGAGCCAGAGGGATTTAGGAGGTGAGTGCTGACATATTATCCCACTTAGGCAGAGGGAGGAGACTCCTGGGAGGGGAGAAGGGCTGCCTGAGCCTTGCAGTTTGGGGCCTGGCTGCTGAGCTGGGAATCAGACCCTGGGTCAGGCTGGTGAGGAGTTAAAGTTGTCCCATAAATGAGTTAGAATGGCGTTCATGACCTTAACACCATCTTACAGCACTGATCCAGCACAAAACCTCTCGTCCACAGGAACCGTAGGTGAAGTAGGAATGTAGGGAAATCCAGGAAGTAGAGAGTCTGGAAAAGCTGAGCACAAAAGGGACCTGACAGACCATTTCAAGGGATGCTTCAGCCAAGCCAAGCCATGCACGAAGACCACAGCCCAGCAGGAGAGTCAGAGCAGAGCTGAGAAGAGTCACTGTCCTTCCAACAGGGCCAGCTTAGACATCTGAAGCTCCCTTTGTGCCTCAGTTCTTTCCTCAAACTTGTGCCAGTACCAGAGCAATGCCCTGTCTGAGGCCAAACAGCCAGGTACTTTCCTAATGTCAGAGGCTGGGATGTCTGAGCCCTAAAAGCAGCATCCCATGAGATGCAGGACTCCTCCATCCTCTAAAGGTCTGGGGTTTGCTATTTACCTACACAGCTCATTGCATCTGTGCAAGCTGCTCGTCCCTGGAACACAGCAGTGGAGGCCAACAAATCTTCAGTCCCTGCCTAAAAAACCTGTGGGGACAAAGTGCAAGCATTTCTGGGGTGGTCGCTGCCAAACCCCAGACACCACTGCTGAGTTACAGAATCACTGAATCACTGAATGAACTGGGCTGGAAATCAGAGATCATCAAGTCCAACCTATGACTCAACACCTCATCTGATGCCTTATATTTTAACTTTTATATTTTTCAAATCCTGTACTGTTAGTGTAACTTGCAGGTCCCTGGAGCTCGTTCAGTGCTGTTCTCTCATGCTCACACTGACATAACAAAGCCTCTCCAGCTCGCTCTCCAAGGACACCCAGACCCTCCTGGGCCCAACAACTGCAAACCTTCATCTTGGGGAGAGGGGGGCAAGCTTGGGCAAATTCCATCCTTGCCTGGCTTCTGCTTGGGGAATTGATGCTGATATCAAAGTGTGAAGAACTCGGGAGCTGTCATTGTCCATTTTGGGATGCACTGAGGCAGGAGCCTCTGGAGCCCAGAGTGTGACCTCTGAAGGCCTTTCAAATCAATCCCTCCTTTATTCCTTTATTCCTGCCTAGTCTCTGTTTCTAGGGAGCCATTTAAGGCATCATATCAACTAAACCACAGCACTGAGTGCCATGTCCAGTGTTTTTTTAAACACATCCAGGGACAGTGACTCCACTACCTCCCTATGCAGACGATTCCAGCACCCAATCACTCTTTCAGAGAAGAATTTTTTCCTGATGTCTAACCTAAACTTCCCCTGGCGCATTCAGGGGAAATTTGGGAAAAAACTGCTTCCCTAAGACAATCCTGGTACTGCTTTGGTTGGGGCCCCTGAATTCCCAAAATGGGTATTTTCCTACTATTTTGAACACGTCACTCAAGGAGGAGAGCATACAGCTGCACCCTCGGTGACAGGAAGGTGATGGAAGAACAGCCTGGGCAGCATCTCCTGTCTCCACAGCCATCCCCTCTCTGGAGAGGGCAGGGGGGGACGGCAGGATCGTGTCCCTCATACAAGCAGAGGGATCACTTTCCTCTGGGACCTGAGGGTAACCCAGGCAATGAAACCTGACCCAAAGCCACTCTGACATCAGGTCGTGGCTGGAGACAAAGCAAGGTCAGAAGTTCAGCGTCAATACAGCGAGTGCCAGTCAGGACACAAAAGCTCCGGGATCAGATGTACCTGCCAGGGCTGCTGGGGAGGGAGGACACTGAGATGCACAATTACTGCTGCTTTCATCCACGCTGCTCTTTTCCCTCCGTTCACACGGCTCTGTCCTTGCACAGGTTGTGTCCCAGCAGGGTCCCTCCCACAGCCACACCGAAAAGGTGCTGGCACAGGAGCTGAAAGGTGAGGGGTGTCAGAGCTGAACCCCCCTTCGCTGAAGGTTTCACCAGGATCACTCCTAAGAGCAGCCAGTTATTTCCATGATCAACTCCAGCTTTGTGGTGGAGTAAATCACAGAATGGATTGGGTTGAGAGGGACATTAAAATCCATCCAGTGCCACCCCCTGCCATGGGCAGGGACACCTTCCACCATCCCAGGTTGCTCTAAGTCCTGTCCAACCTGGCCTTGGACACTTCCAGGGATCCAGGAGCAACCACAGCTTCTCTGAGCACCCTCACAGCCAAGAATTCCATTCCAATATCTAATTTAAATCTCCCCTCCTTCAGCTTAAAGCCATTCTCCCTTGTCCTGTCCCTCCATGCCTTGTCCCCAGTCCCTCTGCAGCTCTCCTGGAGCCCCTTTAGTCCCCAGAAGGGGCTCTGAGCTGTCCCTGGACCCTTCTCTTCTCCAGGTGAGCACCTCCAGCTCTCCCAGCCTGTCAGCAAGGTTACCCCACACTCAGACACCAGTAGCACCAGGGACTGCAGTGCATTAATATGTGCTGGTGACTGCAGCTGAAGGAAAAAGAACCTCAAACCTCCCAAGTAGGAGCAACTCCTTTTCCTTGAAAGAGAGGGAGAGTGCAGGTGTTTTATATTCTCAAATTTTGGGGTATTATTTAGTGAAATCCCAAGTCAAGGAGACATAATATGCAAAACCCTGTGCATTTTGAGGTACACACTGGCCTTACCCAAACAACAGCCTGAAACACCTGGCACACTGAGGATTCTCTGGAAAACAGACTTTTCACTGGAATTGCCATTTTCCACCTCTTTCCCTAAAGCCTGATCTCCTTTTTAGGGAAAGCCTTCCATGTGTCTGGCATTTTGTTGTGGTGAAGTTAGATCAGTTCCATGAAACAAAACACAGCAATCTCAGCTTTGGAAATGAACATAATCCCTTGAGGATGCTCCATAGAGCCCTGGGGGAAACTGATTGACAAGCGCCTGGAGCTCCCTTGTTTTATTCCCTCTCCTCCAGATCTGCCTCATAGGGCAGAAAAGGAGGGGAAAAAAGGTTTTTTAATACTTATTGAACATTAAAAGTTTTCCTGGTCCATGGGAGATGGGAAAAAAGGGGCTCTGCCTCAACATCGGGCACAAAAGAGGGGAAGGGGAAGGAGCTGGGGCAGGACTGTCGATTATTTTTGGGAACTACCAACCCAAAATGCTCCTTTTTTGGCCAGAGCTTCTCCACGTGTGCAGCAGATGGCGCAGCTGCCGTAGCTGTCCCACTGCCACCTCTGTCCCCACTGTCCCCACGCCAGCCCCAGCACCATCCCAAAGCTCTGCTCCTACCCTTTTCTGCACCGCGCAGCCCCCAGCACTGGATTTTAGCACTCTCCAAGGAGTTCACAGGGATGAAAGCAGGACGCCAGCTGTCCAAAAGAAGGGGACACATCCACAAGGGCTGCAGGAGGCACGGCTCCATCACGCAGAGATGGATGTGCCATAAAACCCCACCTCGTGCCTCCTGGGGCACCAGCATCGTTCACAGCCCCGAACTTAGCTTGAGCCCTCCAGCCCTTCCCAGGATGTTTAAAACAGGGTGAGACAAAGGCCAAGCTCCAAAAGGGGCCATGGGGAGCAATCCAGGGCTGGCTCAGGTGCTTCATTTCCATAGCAGGAGGGAAGAGCCGCGTCCCTGGTGCAGGGCAGTGCCAGCCTGGGTGATGGAGGCCAGACCCCAACCAGCTGCCCCAGGAGCCGGCAGCCAACCCCCTCCCACTGCCTGCACCCTTCTGGGCCCGGCTGCATTCATGACAGGAGACTGCAGCTCCTCACATTGTCCCCAGTGGTTCCCACTGGGCTACTATTTCTGTCAGGCAGCGACAGAGGAAGGCAGTGTGAAGCCTTTATTTTTGGGACTCGGGGCTATCTTTGCAGGCTTTGTTGTTTAAAGGGCCAAGCCTGCTCCCTCTGTGACAATCGGCTGCTTCTTCTCTCGTCTTCAAAGGCTGCAGCTAAAACTCATTACACTGCCAGTTTTATCCCGGGCCAGCAACTCCCCCCATCCCTTCTGAGTCGAGGAGCAGAGCATGATCCTGCCTCTCCTTCCCCTTATTTTTTTATTCTTCCTCTCCTTTTGTTACTACTCTCTCTTGGAGGAGGAGGAGAAGAAGGTCGCTTATAAAAGGGAGGGTTTGGTTTTTGCACACAGATCTCTTGGCAGCTGGGAAAGAAAATACCAAGAGGAAAACACATAATTCTGTGTGGAAGCATCTCAGTGGTGACAAACCATGAGAGGAGGGACACGGAGCAGGAAGGAGAAAGAGTTAAAGAAGTTATTTTGGTGAGGAAGTGGCCATGTCTCACATCTCTGTTGGCAGGGGACTTTCCCCACCCCGTCCTCCAAACTGGGAGCTCTTCAAAGCTTCCTGCCCTCGGCCCATGGCCTTGGGAGAGGAGCAGGGACAGCCACAAGCAGGCTGCCTGCCAGCCAGCCAGCTGCCACCTTTGTCCCTGTGATAGCACCAAAAGCACAGCTGAGAAATGTCTGGAGGATCTGTTTCCCTCTCTTTTTTTTTTTTTTTTTTTTTTTTTTTTTTTTTTTTTTTTTTTTTTTTTTTTTTGTGTGTGTGTGGTTTTTTTTTTTAATTCCTAGAACAGTCACTTTTTTCTTTTTCTTGGAAGCACATTTTTCAAACCCAATTTTGCCCAGCCCTCCCGTGAAAGTCGCTGCGTTTCTTCCCGACAGCCACAGGGTGTCAGCAGCTCTATGGAATGGGTTCCTAAAGGGATCCCAACTCCTTGAGATGTCCCGCAGCTGAAGCAATGCTTTGGGAGAGGGTCTCATCCTGCCCTGTCCTCCCATCAGTGATTCCAGTGGGCAAAGGAGAGCTTTGTTCCTCAGGCTGTGGCCAGGATTTGCTCCGAGCCCCTCACACAGAAGATTTGGGGGATTTTAGGGCGATGCCAGTTCTTCCCCAGAGGAGAAATTATCCAAAATGATCCAAAATGAGCTGGTGGCATGTCCTGGCACAGAAGGGCTTTGAGGGTTTAAAGCGGGGTTTGAAAGGAGAAAAAAACCCAAAAGACGTGACAGGTGTGGCAACAAGATGGACTAAATTTCCAAATTCCTGTGTTTCTGAAGGCTTGAAGCCAACTCCTAGGAAATATTCCCAGGGGGATGTCAGTGGGATTGGGGACAGCCAACTCACACATCGAACACCACCTGCACGGCCTCGTTAATGCAGAGCTTGGGTGTTTCTCACCAAGAGTTCCACCCATGAGTTAAAAACTGCCCTCGGCCTTCCCTGGGCAGGGAAGCAGCAGGGAAAAGTCCATGGGCACACCCAGCCACGATCCCTGGCGTTGAGGAGCACCTGGAGGCACCAAGGATCAAGCCCTCTGCCAGTCCCACACCACCCTTCCTTGCCACTCATCCCATTTTGTGCCTCGAGTGTCCCATCTGTAAATCAGGAGTGGTGAAATCTCCCTCCCTTCCAAATCCTGGGGCAGCAGGAGAAGGAGCTGCCTCAAGGATGGCGAAACGTGGCAGAAACCCCTCAAATTCTTCATTTCTCACGACCCTGCTCTGTCCACTCCCCGGACAGTGACAAAACGAGGGGCCACTCGTGGTAACCCAGCTCAAAGCAGGATATTTCGGGTGCCAAGAAGGGGGAAAACTACACCAACCTGAAAACAAACAGCAGAGGAGTGAGCAGCCAGGCTCTGCCGGGCTCCAGAGACATTCTGCTGTCACCAGTCACCTGCCTGCCCTCCAGGCACGCACTAAATGTGGGATTCATCTTGTTTAACATGGTCTTCCCGAAAATTAGACATCTCGCCTAATGAGTCAGGCAGGTTTCCCCCGGAGTGAATGGGAAGAGACAGGTTTCACCGAGGGGCGATTTGTGCCATCCTAAATAGGTGTCTCAGGCAGATGGAGTGAATTGCTTTCTGGAGATGCCAGTCTCTCTCCATTATCTATAAACGGCAGCTCATTTCGATTCAGTGCTGATGGCCAGCATTAGGTGAGACAAATTTCAGCCTGAGCGAGTGCCTGGCATCTCTCACAGACAGGCCAGCCACCCTTCCCTGGCTGCCCCAAAGATAAAAGCTGTGTGGATGGGTTAGTACAGAAAATCTTAATTTTGAGGGCAGTGTTTATTTGCTCCTCCCTATTGCAAGGAGAGGGTCAGAGAACTGTACTTTAATCCCTGCTTTTCTTGTTATACTCAAGGGGCACAGGGTGGGATTGCTGGGGTGTCCTGTGTAAGGGCCAGGAGTTGGGCTTGATGATCCTTGGGGGTCACTTCCAACTCAGAATATTCTATGATTCTACAACAGGAGCAGTTTTAACATAATTTGACCAATTTTCATCCCCCCACAGCCTGGTTCCTGCATTTTATGGTTGGGAATAAGATGTCACAGACAACTCTAAGCATAGATTCAGGTGCCAAAGCACATCGATCAGCTGTGAGGGCATTTGGATGAAATTAGAATCATAAAATCATTGATCTTGTAAAAGACCTCCAAGACCATCAAGTCCAGCCTTCAACCAAATACCACCACGCCCACTACACCCTATCACGAATTCTCCTTGCTTTTTGGACACTTCCAGGGGATGATGACTCCACCACTTCCACAGGGAAACCTGGTTCCTGCCCCATCCAACACCAAGAGTTTGGTTTGAAGGGAGCTTTGGCAGCACCTCAAAAGGAGCTTTAGCTGTGCCCATCATTTCCCCCAAACTCCATCCCATCCAAGTGCCGTATTCAGGGGAGGTCTGTCCAGTTCTCCCCACACTAATACATGTTTTCCTCACCATCACACACTCAATACCAGTTCAGATCCCCAGTGGAGCACCTTTTGCACCAGGACAGCTCTGGGCTCCTGTGTACTCCTGCAGCAATCCAAAAAATCTCCACAAAAGCCTCCTCTGCCTCCTGCTGTCCCACTGAATTCCTCCCAGCGGGGACCATTTCCAGCACCGCTGGCACAAGTGGAGCGTACCAGGCTCCCAACATCTGCCAGGCACATTTCCCATCCCCTGCGAGGGGCTCTCGGAGCAGCCCTCAGCTGGGATGTTTGTACAAACACGTGTATTTACTGTGTCAACACACATTAGAGAGCAAACACATTAAAAGGAAAAGGAAACAGACTGCGAGATGAGGCCTCTCCAAACCTCACTCTGTGGCCTCTCAGGATAATGGGGAAAGTTCTCCTTCCCAAAATCTCACCCCCAGCCTCTGCCTTGCCCAAGCATCCACAGGGATCAGATCTCCACAGCCAGCAGACCTCTCTCTGCTGGACACACGTGCCTGAAGGAGGAAAATTTAAATGTCTTTGTGGTAAAAGCCATGTTTTTGGTTCAAAATCAGGAGGTAGAGCCGGGATGGAGCAGGGAGTGTGAAGGACAGTGGGAAGCAGAGGAATGCTGCTCAAACACAATTCTGGTTCAATCCCAGCCATCTCCAGTGCTGTTCTGCCTTGCCTGTCATGAAGTTGAACCTGAAAATGACTTCCTCAGAAGAGTCCCAGGAGCTCAGTCCCTGGGGAACTCACACGGCCCCCAGGCAGGAGCCAAGCTCACGCAGACACAACCAACATTTAGCAAACCTCCTTTTTTTATTTCCCAAGCAGGCTGAGGATTTCCAGGGTTTTTTCATTCAGAGGATGCTGCAGCAGGGAAGAGCAGCTCTGAGATGGAGATAAAAAGATGTTTAAAGAAAAACAATTCCTCCTGACGTGTCACATACTGGATCCAGCTGTTCCTTGCATTCACTGCTTCCTCTTGAGCACAAATGCACGTGTGAATGTGCGTGAACACACAGGCAAGACAGACAGAGGTAATTATAAAGCTGGAGCCACCTAGAACTTCCCAGCTGTCAGTCCCAGGGAAAAAAAAAATAAATCATGATTTAAATGCAGAGACATCCACTGCTTCAAGTAAAAGTAGAATCCCTGCTACAAGATGTGAAAAGCAATTTAAATATGTCCTGGAGAGGGCAGGGATCTGGAGGCTTGATGTAAGTCCAGCAAAAAAGAAAAAATATTGACGCCGAAGTCATAAAATCATGGAATGGTTTGGGTTGGGAGGGACCTTAAGGATCATCCAGTTCTACCCTCTGCCACGGGCAGGGACACCTTCCACTGTCCCAGGGTGCTCAGAGCTCTCTCCAGTCTGATCTTGAATACCTTCCAGCATCCACAACTTCCCTGGGCAACCTCTGTCAGGGCCTCACTGCCCTCAAAGGGAAGAACTTCTTCCTAATATCAAATCTACACCTATTCTCTGTCAGTTTAACGTCATCCAAGGGCATGGGGAAAATCCCACTGCTGTGCCAAGTGAAAGTTTTCTGGGTTTGTCCCACAGCATCAACGGCAAAATCATCTCCTAAGTTCCATTCCCTGCCAAGAAAAGCCCCCAGGACGAGGCAGCCAAGCCCCTGCTGGTGCAAAGCCCAGCTCACAGCCAGGATACAGGAACACCCTCGTTTGGGGAGCAGGAGTGGCCCCATTTCCAGGAACCCAAATCCAAGGCAGGTTGTGGAAGTTTTGCCCGGCACACCCTCGAAACTCCCATGCCAGACCGTGGGTGAAAGCCTGGCGCTCAGCAGCAGGGAGATCTTTAAAGAAAAATCGATGCCAAATGATGTGATTGACACTTCAAAGGGTCTTTGGCACCTTGCTGAGGAAAACTCTCCATTGTTTTCAGGATCATGCCCCACCCAGATCCTCTTGCCTGCCTCAAAACCATCCTCCCTTGCTTGTCTGCTGCCTGGGAGATCCTGGGCATGTGGATCCAGAGTCCTGGAAGCCATGGGCTGCTGCTGGTGAGGGAAGGAGTCCTTCCCATACAGGAACCCAGCAAATGTAGGTGAGCAATCTCCAAAAGATCTCATCCTTCTGCTGCCTCTGGGAATTCAATCCCTCCTTTTCAGGGCACCAACCTAAGGCGTCCTGAGCTTTTGTGGGGTGCAGCAAGCTCCTGGGAGCTGTGGGAAGACACATCCAAGCCTTTTGTCTGGCTGATATTCCCTGAATTGAAGGAAGAAGGTTGATAAATCAGGAAAGGCTGTGAGCACGCTGGAGAGCCTGGGACAGAGCGAGCTGGATGAACTCAAGGAACAGTTCAGGAAAAGGAAAAAGAAACAGGACGAAAGAAAAAGTCCCTCCTGGACTCAGGGAGGGCAAATACTCTGAGGGAACAACAACTGAGGGCACAGAGTCAGAGCAGGACTTGCAAGACTGAGGCAAAAGGGAGATAAATGTGCTTAAATCAGCAGTGCTGGGCTGCTGCCGGAGATACAGACCCCAGTCCCAGGGATAACAGGCACCTGGCACAGTCCTGCTGCCCTGAGGATGCTGCCAAGGCCACAAGTGGGGCACTGCAGGACACCAGACTCCAGGGGAACCTGGAGAGCCTGAAATTCCATGGCAACGCAGGAGGAACTGGGGTTGTTTAGAGGGGAAGCAGAATAATCAGCTTCAAATGTGGAGCAGAAAAATGAAGAAAATAAATCTTTCTCCCTGTCTGGGGTGGGTAGTCTGTGGGTAACAGTGGGGAGGCTGGCTTTAGACACCAAAGAAGCTTCCTAGTGGTTTGGGGAGCCTGGAAGTTGATGAACAGGTTGAAGGAGCTTCTGTCAGGTGGGAAACAGCAAAGAGTTGATCCTACCTTCAGTGGGATGGGCTGGACAAGCTCTCAGGTGTCTCCCAACCCAATTATCCATGGTTTAAGGGGAGCCTCCCCGGGCACAGGGGAGGTTCTGGCTGGGGCTGACTCTGCAGCTGCTGCTTTGGATGAGAGGAGCTTCCCAACCCCGCCGAGCTGGCAGGGACCCAAAGCCACCTCCTAGAAATGACAAATCCCTGTTCCTCACCCCTGCTGGCTTCATTCAAAGAGTGGATACTGTTCAAATTAGCAGCCACCTGCACTTGCAGGGAGCCACGGCTCTCCCGAGGACATTTATCCTGGGGCATGGGCTGCGTCCTGCTGCACCCTGTTGTTCTTAGCACTGCAGGAAAACAAAGCATTTTTTAATTGCTTCCTTCCTTGGACACCATGGGATGTGTCTTTCTGTGCACATGGGGGCAAAACATGGCAAGGTTTTTGGGGGATAATGTGGTGTTGTGTTGTCAGAGGTTTCTGTCCAGCCTTTCCCGCCTGGAATGATTGAACAGCACCAGCACACCAAAGGATCTTTGTCCACGACAGGGAATGAGAGACAGTCCCCAGAGTCCATCACAAAAACCACCAGCAGGCCCTTTTTCCAGCACAATCCATGGAAAAGGTAACACCACCTGCAAAAAAACACCTTGTAGGACTTCTCTTACATTGTGCAACAACACCTTGGAGACAGCTCAACATCTCCTGGTCCCCAAAAAAAACACACAGCAACCACACAGGACCCTCCTAGGTCAGGCTGGAGACAGGGTGAATCTATTTAGGTGGAATTTCACTTCAGATGCTGGATTTAGGGATGACTGCCCAGGATGGCCATACAAGAACGTCCATCCCGACATACAGATGGAGAAGGAATGCTGATATCCATCCCCACCTGCTTCTCCCAAACCTCCCTGGAGATGGATCATGTTCAGTCAGGTTTGGTGTTAATAACTGTACAATTTACCTGACAAATTCAGAGCTTGTTGTGCAACTTCATTAATACATTTAATTCGTTGTTACATTTCCTTCAAGTTAATGGTCTGGGGGTCCAGCAGAGTTTAATCTCTGCAGTTGTTATAAAGTGCTTGTTTCTCATTAAAATTGAAAATGGAGCCAAGCAAGGAGATTTGGAGATGGAAAACTAGCCAGAACAAATATCTCGCCCAGGTGGGATGAGTGGGTGTGGAGGGCGTGATGGTCACACTTTAAATGCTACAGACAAAAATGATAAAATCAGAAATGAGCAGAACTTCGCAGTCTATCTTCTCTGGATAGCCAGAAGAACAGGAAAAAAAGACAAATGTAACCTGAACTCTCATCCTGGAGGAAGCAGGAGTGAGCGCCAAGACTTCAAACCAGTGAACACACTCCAAATCAAGCTATTGAAAACTTCTTGTCAGAGCAGATCATGGAATCACTGAATGGATTGGAAGGAACTGTAAAGATCATCTACTTCCACCCCCTGCCATGGGCAGGGACACATCCCACTATCCCAGGTTGCTCCAAGCCCTGTCCAACCTGGCCTTGGACATTTTCAGGGATCCAGGAGCAGCCACATCTTCTCTGGGCAACCTGTTCCACCCTCACAGTCAAGAATTTCTTCCCAATATCTAATCTAAGCCTATTCTCAGCTTAAAACCACTCCCCCTTTTCCTATTACTCCATGCCCTTTTAAGAGTCCCTAGAATCAGAATATCCTGAGTTGGAAGGGACCCACAAGGATCATCAAGTCCAAGTGCTTGCTCTGTTTTCCACCCTCTCTCCACACTTGCTGATGGCAGATCCGAGAGACAAGGCAGAGGCACAGATGAGGGACCTCACGTTTAACCACTGTGGCCATCCCCGAGTTCCTCTCTGCACAGGGATTTGTAATTAAGGCAGTGAGAAAAGGCTTCCTTGTGCTGGCTGGCAGCAGAACTGCTGTTCCACACACTCCCAGCATGGACGAGCCAAAAAGTAACGAGGACAAGATAGGAAATTAAGACCAATCTTCCTTGGACATTGACTGAGAAATGGAGATTACACTGGAAAACTTGAGCATTAACATCAGGAACAAGGTGTTTCCCAGGCTAAGCCACAGACTGTGGCAGCATCAGGAGTCAAACACCCCTGGGAAGTGTTCAAGGCAGGGTTTGAGGGGCTTGGAGCAACCTGGTCTAGTGGAAGATGTCCCTGACCATGGCAGCAAGGTTGGAACGAGATGATCTGCCCAGGGCCATACAGGGAAGAAATAACAAATCTGTATCTCNAACAAGGTGTTTCCCAGGCTGAGCCACAGACTGTGGCAGCATCAGGAGTCAAACACCCCTGGGAAGTGTTCAAGGCAGGGTTTGAGGGGCTTGGAGCAACCTGGTCTAGTGGAAGATGTCCCTGACCATGGCAGCAAGGTTGGAACGAGATGATCTGCCCAGGGCCATACAGGGAAGAAATAACAAATCTGTATCTCACACTCCTGGTGATGCCTTAAATGACTACCTAGAAACTAGACAGGAATAAAGGAATAAAGGAGGGATTTATTTGAAAGGCCTTCAGAGGGACACTCTGGGCTCCAGAGGCTCCTGCCTCAGTGCATCCCAAAATGGACAATGACAGCTCCCGAGTTCTTCCCACTTTGATATCAGCATCAATTCCCCAAGCAGAAGCCAGGCAAGGATGGAATTTGCCCAAGCTTGCCCCCCTCTCCCCAAGATGAAGGTTTGCAGTTCTTGTTCTGGGTGTCCTCTTGGACAGTGAGTTACAGAGGTTTGTTATGTCTGTCTTAGCATAGAGAACAGCACTTAACAAGCTACAGGAAACTACAGAGTTACACTGGGCAGTGCAGGATCGGAAAAATATAAAAGTTAAAACCTAAGGCATCGCTGGTATTTACCTGCAGGTACAGTAGGAGGTGCAGTTAAATTGCAGCCTGAAGGCACAAGGCCAGGGCATTGCTCTGAAAGGCAGGCAGAGGGGTGAAGGAGAGCACAGGGGAGAGGATACTCAATCCATGATGAATGGGAAGAGGCTGTAGCTGCCCAGAGGTGGAACAAGAGCCCAGAGGCACTCGCAGTAACACCTGCCACTCTTCCCCCCACACGCACGTACAGACACATTATGAAAGCTCTTTCCCCATTCTTTTCCCAAAGCGTGTTATTTCATGGGAAACTTGAGGGAGAATTGGATTTGTTTCAGGCAAGTTAGTCCCTAGACTAGAGGTTGGGGAGGCAGGACGGGCAGCCTGAGAATTATGCTGCTCTAAATACCTGTTTTAAGTGTTCAAGGCCAGGTTGGATGGGGCTTGGAGCAACCTGGTCTAGTGGAAGGTGTCCCTGATGATCTTTAAAGTCCCTTCCAACCCAAGCCTTTGTATGACTCTGTGATAGATCCAAATCCCAGGCTGGATCACAGGATGCAGAAGAGCAGCGATCTTATTTAACCCCTGGTAAATTTAATCCAAAGCAGAAAGTTGGCTGCAGCCTCGCATGAGCTTAAAGCTGTGGGGTAATAACAGATGTGGAATCCCCAAATGAGGGCCCCAAGCAGGGGAAAGAGCAGAACAGCCTGTTTGAGTTAAGCCTGCACACATGTCCCACTGCTGTGAGTCACATCCAGCCGTGTCTCCTCGCCAAGGAGAGCATCCAGCAGCCAGGCTGGAATGGGACAAGTTTGGCACCTTTGGGAGCGCAGGGGACGTGAACCAGATGGCACAGACTGAGGGCATGTTGGGTTTGGGACAGTGGTAAAGGAAAAGGTGCTTTTCTGGAGTCATGTGGAGGGTAGGTGCCTTACCTCAGGGCACGTAACGTGCTTCATAATTTCTCTGTACCAGAAGTTGTTTGCAAACCTTGCCCGCTCCATGCAGCCACCAACACAAACACTCTCAGCCCCAATCTACCAAAGGTTTTTCTGGCTGAAATTTCCCATTTTAAGGACACAAATGTGCAGTATGGGAGCGTTATCCCCTCGGGAGGAGGGTCAGGGAAGCTCCTGTAACGCTGTGTGCCCAGCAAAGTCAGGATCCTTGCTGTGTGACACACTTCAGCCCAAAGCCTCCTGCAGCACACGCTGAATATTTATGAGTGCAAGACAAGGATCAGCACGACTACGAGACACAGGTTGCAATTTGGCAAAAGGAAAGATAAAAAGTAAAAAAAAAAAAAAATATTGGTTGGAGGAGGGGTGGGATATCAGCTCTGGATTTGCCAGCCTGTGGAGAGGAGAAGACAGAACCAGGGTGCTGCAAGGCCATTTATCTGCTGGCTGTTCCCAAGGAGGAGTGCAGAAAATACCTGTATGGGCCATAAAGTGCCTCTGCTGCCACAGCTGTGTGCCCAGCCCCAGGCTGACCACCCTCCAGGGGACATCTCCTAAACTCCTAAACAAGGAGATGTGTTGGTTTTAACTTCACACCTCTCAAAAGAGGCCTTAACAAAGTGCGATGGCAGCTCCTGATGGAGTTTTGTCCCATCAGCTCCATGCACCTATTTGTGAACAGGATGAAGCACCTGCCAACCAACAGCTCCCCATCACACCTGATATTTGCTGTGGGAGGGGAGAATGGGCTGGATTTGAGGCACCCTGATGGAGATGATGGGGTGGGAGAGCTCTGGTGTGACCTGTTGGGTTAGAAAATTGCCCCTTGGAGTTCTCTCGGGAAGTGCTGCACCCTGCTAGGAAACCAGCTGTGATCCACTCTGATTTTCAGGTGATGAGGGACTTCCCCTGAGGCAGGGCAGGGCATCAAACCCTACCTCCAGCTTTTTGCGGTTGGGATGTGGCTTGCAGAGTTCACTCCTTTGCCCAGACTCTCCCAAGAAAGCCAACACAGGCACAGTGGTGCTTCCTCCATGTAATTCCCAGCACACGGAAGCACAAACCCTCACAACTGCCCAGCCACAGAGCCCTTGGTGTGGTGGCCACTTTCCCTGCTTGAACAGCCACCTCATTTATCCCTGCAGCCTCCAACCTTGGCATCTGCAGGGACTTGGTCGAGCCAAGCACCATGGAATTGGTGCCTTTGCCATCTCGGGGATGCCACGGGGGGAGTGGGAATGTGGGAGGGAGGACTTGGCTCCAGAAGGAACCCAGCCACCAGCCAGGGAGGGGCTGGCCCCCTTCCTCCACCGGGATGCCACTTGGATTCTGTTCCCTCCTCCCAGCTGGCTGGAAACCTCCCGCTGCACAGGAAGGTTTGCATAATCCAAGAGGCACCAGATTCCTCTTCCCCTCCGGGATTTTCCTCTCGGGAAGAGGCAGAGCACTGACAGGCAGAGTCCAGCCTCCCTCGGAAAGTTGTCAATGTGGCAGGCGGAGCCCTGTCCCCGCCGCCCTCCCCTCTCTCCTTGCATGGAGAGCTATTTTAAGTCCCACTTGTGGCTGCCTTTGTGATTTCCCTGGCAGAGCTGCCTCCCCAGCATCACAGCAGAACAACAGGTGGCTGGAAACCCTGGGAGCACAGGGGCACTGTCCCCCTCCTCAGTCCCCTGCCTGATCCCACAAGATGATCCCTCCTGCAGGATCCCAAATCCCCTTCAAAGACCCAGGAGCACGTCCCCAAGGGATTAGGGGAATAGGCTGGATCAAAGAGTCTCTCCTTGGTGCAGAGATCTGCCAGTACATGGTGGCCTCACCTGGCTGATGTACAGCTTAAACCATGACCACCATTCCAGGGACAGCCAGCTGGGGATGCTTTCAGCATCCAGAGAGCCTCAGACAGTGACAACACACCAATTATTGAGCTATTTTGTGCTTTTAAGTAGCCTAAACATCACCTTGACTGGCCACATTTGAAAGCCCCAAGGAAGAACATTGAAGGAACTTGTGGCTTAGCTGCTCCATGGCTTGTACTGGCCCCAGCAGCAGCAGCAGGAGAGGATGGATCCACCCAGGGAATCTGTGCCAGTGGGACACAGCCCTGGCCGCCTCCATGCTGAAAATTTAGGCTGAAGACCTTTGAGCACAACGTGGTGCCACAAGTGACATCAGCCTCCCTCAGCTGGTGGCTCCCAGACAGAGCCGACTGCCGCCGCTGCCTCGGATTGCGGGAGCAGGAGGGAGAGCCAAACCCCTTCCCCGGGGGCATTCTCCAGAGAAACAGCTCTGCTGCTTCCTTTGTCACTGCCTGATGTCAGAATGGTCTGGAAAATGTCTGGGTGATGTCCATGCCGCTTCCAAAGATCCTTCTCTGAGTGGTGGCAGGGAAGGAGTAGAAGATGGGCTGGAAGGAGCACTGAAGTCACCCCAAGGAGGTGCTGCCAGCTGGCAGATTTTGTGTCCCAGGCTTTGGGGGAGCCATGAGACCATTGCTCTGTGACAGCCTCATGTCTGTACCTCCCTCAGAAGGTCCTATATAAAATAAAGGCAATAAAAGTGTGGGGAATTAAGGCAAAAGAGGAAAGAGCTGATATAAGGGCAACCCAATGATCTGGTGTTGTCACTTGGCTCCACATCCCAAATGGTCTTGGAGCCAGCATTTCCAGGATGCTGTGGCTCACCTTAAAAAGCAGAGAACAGCACATACAGACAGACTTTGGGGGTCTGAGACAGGAGGGACCTGAAGTGCTCCGGGGTAGACTGCAAGGACCTTGGCTCCTCTGTCAGTGTCCATCCCAAGCCACAGTGAGAGCCTGTGGCTTTCCTACAGAAAATGTTTGGTGCTGACCCCGTGAGGGTCTGTCCTGAGGCTCCATGCCACAGCCTGTCCCAACACCACCCCAGCATCCCACAGCAAACAGCCTTGAATAACCTCTGTTCTCTTCCCAGTCAAGTCTAAATCTCCTGAGAAACAGCACCTGGGAGAGAAGGGGACTGCAGCCAGCATTTGGCACCTGATACTTCTTTTTCTGGAAGGTACTGAAGTGTCTCAAGGACACGGATGGGAACAGCACAGCACATCCGTGAGTGTTTTAGGATCCTCCACCTTTTGTTTTGACACTGTGCCTTGTGCATAATTATTCTGAGGCACAGCCTGAGCTCTCCTGCTGCTTAACAGGGGGAGTCAGAGCATCTTGGCAGGATCGTTTTGAGAGAGTCTGATGTTGGGAATAACTTCTCAGAGCAGCAAAACTGCTGAGCTCAAGAGTCAGCAGTAAGCGACGGAGTGCTGGGAGCTGGACTCGGACACAGAATCCTCAGGAAGCAAATGTAAACATCAGCCAGAGGAACTTACCCAAAATCCATGGTTATGCAGCACCAAGGAATTACCAGACCCTGGTGTTCATTTCTTGGGTCCTCCCTTGGGACACTGGTGCCCATCTGGTTACCAGTGAACGTGGAATTTCATCGTGGGATCATTAGGGCCCCTTCCAACCCTAACCATTCTATGGCCCTGCCATGTCTGGGACCACTCCTTTGTTTGACATCAGCTTCTCCAAGCTGAGAGCCCTCAGGACTTTTGAACAAGTCACTCCATTCCCAGTGGGATGCAGATGTCCAGTGCCAAGTGGTCAGGTCAGAGTCTGTCAGGGTTCTGTGCTGGATTCTGTGCTCATGCACTGTTGGATTTCTGGTTTAATACACAAATATTCTGGTTTAATTAATTCTGGTTTCTGGTTTAATACACAAAGCTGGAGGCAACCAGCTCAGGACCACCTGGGCCTCCATCACACACTTTTCCACATTTGGAAAACCACCTCTGTGATACAACTCTAAACTGAATGACAGCTTGGAAAAAATAGGTATATTGCACCTAGACTAAAACATCTACATCTCCCTGTCTCTGCTAGGTCAAACACCACTGCTGGAGGGATGGATAATTGCACAGATGGTGAGGCTCAGGTCTCTCACTTCACTGTGATTAACGCCTCATGCTTCACAGTATCGAGTATTATTACAGGTGACAGCAAGATCTGCACAGAGGTGCAGCATGTGGCCCCCATCCCACATCTGGGCTCAACATCTGGGCTCACTCTAAGCAGGTTTTGTTTGTTTCCCCCAAACCTCAGACTTTGGTTCTGCTCCTGACAGGAATTTGGGTTTGCTTAAGATGTAGAAAAAAAAACGTTCAGCCTTCACAGATCAAGAGTGGCTGTTGGAAAGGTGATGGTGAACGTGGAGTAGCTGTGCTCTACATTCTTTATCCATAGAGACACACAAAATGCAAGCATTCATGTCCATGAGCCCTGCAAGCCCGAGAACTGAGGTTGTGTCCAACACTGGTGATGTAACTGCACGAGATAAACCCAGATAATGTCAGAAGGGACCCCAGACACACAAAGCTGCTTCTCCCCTCCAGGCACGACTCGTTTCCATTCTGCTTGGCCTCCCCACACCCTCAGGAGGGGCCAAGGGGCTGCTCTGTCCGTCAGGCTGACAGGAGTGGAGCAGGAATTTCATGCCTGCCACCGCCCCTCAGGCTCCAGGGCAGGAGGACATAAAACAGCTGCTGCTGCTGTGCTTCCTCCTGCCCCCCAACCAGACAGCTCTGCCTGCATGGCCAGGTCTGACCTCCCTTCCCCATCGTTTTTCAGCTGTGGCAAGAGAGCAGGACCTCCAGTCCTCCCTTTCTGTCTCAGCCTTACTCACAGACACCAAGGCTCCCCTGGAAGGGGTTTGGAAAAGCCCAGCCTGGCTGAGCACCACACCAATGATTGCAGGGGGATGGAGGATTGCAGGAGTGGCTGAAGCTGCAGGAATTAGGGGCTGAGAATGAGGAAAACACCGATGGGGAAAGGAGAAAGGTGATAAGCAAGACACCATCACACCACCTTTGCCCTCCTGGCTGGAAGCACCTCCAACCCTCGTCTCCACCATGACACAGCCTCAGCCTCCTTGGTTTTGATGATGTGGCAAAGCCAGAGGACCACAGCAACTGCAAATCATGTGGCTCCTGGTCTCATGCCCCAGCTGGAGCTGATCCCTCCCAGACCCAGTCCTGGCTTCTCCTAGGGTTAGTCATGTTTTTGGCAGCTGTCCATCTGAGCAGCATCCAGCTAAAATCTATCCAGATTTATCTGCTCTGCTCTGTGTTGTCTCTGCAAGAAGGAAACCAAGCCAGCAAACCTCAACAGCTCAAAGCCAGCCCCACCTTGCTCTCACCTGTCCTGTTCTCTTCCCCTCACGTGCAGGTGCCTGGCTCCAAACCAGCAGAGCTTTCTGGTCTTTCAGCTCTAGGTCTCTCTTCCCAATTCCCACCCTCCTGTCCCTTCTCCTGTTTTATTCTTGTACCTCTCCACACACAAACAGGTCTTCTCCGACTTGGACCAGCCCTTTTTGCCGGGCTGACCACAGAGAAGATGCCAACAAGTTCATTTAGGACAGGAGACTTAATTCCAGGTCAAAGTGCCAACCTCCATAACTCACCCCACCATCCCTGGCAAGGGGAATGCCTGAGCCTTTGGGGTTTTCTTCTGGAGGGACTGGCCAGGCCCTTGCCCAGCTGGCAGTGGCTGGAGCTGAGTCCCTGTCCCTTCCCAGGAGCATCCATGGCTTCTCCATGTGTTAATCAGCAGCTTTGTTCTGCATCACCTCACTGTATAATAGCAGCAGGAATTTATACGGCCACAAATTAACGGCGCGGGGAAGCAATCAGCACAGAAACGGGACGTGTCCTGATGCTCTCCCCAGAAGGGGACAGGGAGATGGATGCTGGGGACACTCTGCTTGCCACGGCCTCTCCACCCTGCCAGCTGGGCTGTGCCACCACCACTAACAAGTTGCCTCCTGCTGCCAAGGATAACAGAGCCACTGGCACCCAACCCTGCACTCTGCTCTTGGCTGCCTCAGGAACCCGAGTCAGGAAGGTTCTTTGGTTTTTTTTTTTTTTGCACTTGTCATTTCTCAAGGAGGGAGGAACATCTCTCCCAGCTGCTTCGGCTGAAATCCAGTTTTTATGTAATCAAATGTGACCTCTAGCTGTCTGTGTTTAAGGCTGCCATCGCTGCGATATCATTCAGACTCTTAGGGCTAAGTCATCCATCTCCTCAACTATAAATACCTTATAATCATCCCGAAGGACCTGCAGTGCCTCACAGATGAAGATGCCTGGAGAAAAGAGGGGGTTCGGCTCTGACTATCACTCCACTCCTGAAACGCAGCTGCCTCTTAGTGTGGAACGTACAGCAGATTTTTAACAGCTTCTGGTCAAAGTTACGGGCAGAAAACCCACGGGAATTGCCATAAGGATGGAGAGCCACCCACACCCAATCTGCAGCCAGGATCATAGACTGTGTTAATATAGGCGCTTCTGCAGAAATTATGTCCAGGCCAGTTCTGCATGTTCATCCCACACTGAATCCTGCTTTGCGGTGCAAGACGGGGACAAACCATCCACGCTGTTTCAGACACCGCCTGCCACTCCTGCCAGGCTCCCTAACGTGAGGTGGAAGAGAGATCAGAGCAGACACAAAGCCCTTGGAACGAAGGTTTCTGCAAGAAACCCGAACTGCCGACTCTTATTTACTTGTGTTACACAGTGTGATGTTAATTCGACAATTAACGCTCGGGCTGATAATTGCCGGTCCCACCTCCTCCAAAGCGTGCACCTGCTCCCCCTTCGAATCCCGCACTCCCCGGGAATCCACAATGAGGTGAGACGGCGGCAGCCGTGCTGGGCTGTGCTGCTCTCACAGCGCGCAGGATTCGGGACAGAAATCCCCGAGTTTGGGTGAGACGTGCGGGAACGCGAGCGCAGCCTCCTCATCTGCAGCGTGCGGCAGCAGCTTCGCAAATTCCCTTCATTCACAGACATCCCTCTCGGGCGCCAGACAGCTCTGCTAACCGGGATCCACTGGCACAACTCGCCTTCAAAGTCTCTTCCTCCTCCTCTTCACCCTCAGCCACCATCACAATGGGACACCGATTCATTTTATTTATTTGTTGGCTGGTGGTTTGGGGTTTTCTTTTTGTTTTGTTTCCTTGGGAGGGAGGAGGGATTGCGCTGTGGGAAAGAAGTCACATCCCCCTTTTTCCCGTGCAGTTGCTTTGGCTTGGAAAGGATCTGAAAAGACCATAGAGCCCCAATCCCCTGCCTGTCAGGAGGGACAGACAGGACACCGTGCTGTCCCCAGGCTTCCATGGATGCAGCCAGAGGTGGTGGGAACTGCCAGCTGCTCTTATATACCCTTTTATATAGTTTTGTGTATTCTTAGTGCTTTTAGTCCACATACTTTTAACTCTCCAAGGCTGATAACTCAGCTCAGCCGCACGGCACCTTTAAATCAGGAGAGCAAACATCCTGGGAGCCCCAGACACCAAAATCCTCTCCAGAACACATTTTGTAACCTCAGACAGGCCCATCCAGGGGGAAGGTTCCTCACAACGAGGGCTTCACTCCAGCCTCTCATTGGGGAATCTTTGACAGATGTGCTAATTAGCAAGGCGTATAATTGTGTGCATTTTGGGGCATTCCACCTGGATGAAGTGCTGCACCCAAGGATCCTTAAATAAATACCGAGGTAAAAACCCCTTTTCCCCATCAACCATGTTTTGGTTTTAATTTTAAGACCAGGAAAGGCAACAGAAGGATGGGTAAGATTTCCCCTCCAGCAGGGGGGTCAGGGCAGGAGGAAACCGACAGTAAAGAAAAGCTCGGCTCCCACTGCTGCTGGAAGGTCCCTCCAGAGAGGAGGAACAGCACTGCTCACACCCTCCCCTAAAATCCCTTTCTCCAACCTGTTGCAGCTGTAGCACATCTCGCAGAACCCTGGGTGAGCTCTGCCCTTCCTGTCAGCCCCTTTCCCTCACCCTGTTTAAGGATAAAAGGCCCTGTCTGAAGAAGGAAACCACGAAAATCATGTTCTGGCCAAATCATGCTCTGCTCTCCGTGCCTTCCAACCTCTGTCGCTTTGCATGCAGCCTAATTACCTTCATTAACGCCGCAAAGGAGAATCCTAATGGCTTTGTTTTGTTGCGAATCGTAGTTATTTGCCTCCCTAGGTGTTTGCAGGTTGGGTATAGGAGCAGGAGCTGCTTCTGGACCTGCTTAAATTTGCCAAGACCGATGGAGCTCTGCCCAGAAGCTTCCAAGGATCTGCCCTGGGTAGCCTGACCTCTGAGCGAGGAGCAAAGACAAGAAATTCCCGAGTCCAAGGACAAGCCAGGAAGGCAGTGAGTCACTCTGCAGCCAGGGAATGTGGTGGATACCTGCTGGTGGACCCCTGGGAGATAGGCATGGAGAACAGGGCAAGACAAACTGCCTCTTTCCCTCCACTTTTATACTCCAACAAGAAGTCACAGCACTGCCAGCACTGCAGTGCTGGATAACGTGCCATGGAAAAGCTGCAGCAGCGTGGCTGCAGGGCACACGGCATTAGTGTTCCTGTCAGGTAGGTCCACCAGGATCTGCAGTTAAATGGCAAAATGTGGAAAACAAACCAGGGGCGACACAGGGAGAATAAAGCTCATTCCCAGCCTGGACCAAGAGGTTCACTGCAGGGCTGTGGGAGAATTCCTGCCTACACAGAGACTCAAACTCCTGCTCTCTGCGTTTTTCCAGACTTGAAAGACACCAAGAGCAGCAAGGGAGACGGCCGAGCCACACAGAGTGCACAGACCTTGGCAAGACAGGAGAAATAAGTGCTTTTTCTTTCGGTGTTTTCCTTTTATTCCGCATGGGCAACAGGACGAAACACCTTTTAGCACCTAGTGCAGATGCAGTTTAACACCTCCGGGGTGGAATTAGCGGGTCACAGTGCACCCCAGGAGGGAGCAGCGTGTGTGGGCACTTGAGCCTCTCTGCAGAGAAAGTGCTTCGAGAGGGCAGCGAAAGAAATCTCCATTTAAGGGGAAATTAATGGCATTTATTTCACACCGTCTCAATCCTTTTGTTTCCATGCCACCCGGAGGACTGGAGCTGGGGATGCTCTGAGGCTGTGGCTCCACCAGCATCCCACAGTTGTCACCACGTGCTGCACACCAGGTCACAACCACAGGAGCCAAATTGGGCAAAACCCAACCAGAAGCTGGGAGCACACCGAGCAGGCTCCACCCCACAGCAGGAATTGCTCCTCCTTCACTCAGGGCCACTAAACTTCCATCAAAGTAAAATTCCTACAAAATATAGGGTGGCCTATGGGCAGGGATGGGGGGTGAAACAACAGCTGGGGGGTCTGCATCTCTTCTCCTAAGGCCCTGCCCCTTGCCAAGGGGCACATCTGTCCCCTGACTGTGCATCTGTGGCCGCATCTGTCACTCGAGCCCTGTCCCTCCTCACCATGTGGCACCAGACTGCAGAGGTTTGCTCCGGCACCCTTTGAATTTCGATGCCACGTCGCGTTTATCCTCCACGCTGAGGAAAATAAAGGCTGGCGCTGTGCTTGTGCCTTGAGGGACTCAGCAAAGTGGTGTTGATGCCTTAGGTTTTAACTTTTCTATGTTCCCAGCCCTGCAGTGCCCAGTGGAACTCTGCAGTTCCCTGGAGCTCGTTCAGTGCTGTTCTCTCATGCTCACACTGACATAACAAAGCCTCTCCAGCTCGCTCTCCAAGGACACCCAGACCCTCCTGGGCCCAACAACTGCAAACCTTCATCTTGGGGAGAGGGGAGCAAGCTTGGGCAAATTCCATCCTTGCCTGGCTTCTGCTTGGGGAATTGATGCTGAGATCAAAGTGGGAAGAACTCAGGAACTGTCATTGTCCATTTTGGGATGCACTGAGGCAGGAGCCTCTGGAGCCCAGAGTGTGACCTCTGAAGGCCTTTCAAATAAACACCTCCTTTATTCCTTTATTCCTGTCTAGTCTCTGTTTCTAGGTAGCCATTTAAGGCATCAGTGTCAGCCCTGCTGGCTCATAAATCTCCTCCAAGGGGGTGTTGCTGGTTTTTCTGTTGGAGGAAGGTGCTCAGGGGAGCACAGGAGCACTGTGGTGCTGCCAAGCAAAAAGTCAAACTGCAAATCCTGGCTCCTCGGTTAACTCCCAACTGGAATGTAAAATGAGCCACAATCACTTCTGCTGTCCCCAAACAACATGGCAGAGCTTGGGTTTGTGCTTTCATATCCTTTTGCCACCAAACCAGGGGGATTACCCCAACTCTGCTCACTCAAGATGGGTTTTGGGAGGTGTTAACCCTTGGAGCAGCTCCAGGCTTCACCTTGAGACCACAAATTGGCTCATGCCAAAACCACATTGGCAAAATGGGCTGGTAATTAAACAAAGTGAGTGTCCAAGGGACAGGGATGGTGTTTAGCATCCTCCCAGAGACAAAACCTGCAAACTGCCTGCAGCAGCAGCAGACAGAGGAGGCACGGCAGCCAGCAGCAGTGCCAGGAGACAGACTCCAGAATTCCAGCTCTGTGGCATGGCTGACAGCCCAGAAGATACTGCAGCCCCTCTCTGGAAGCTGGCTGAGGAGTCAGGAAAGCACAGCTAAAGCTTTGACAGTCTGCCACCTTCATTGTGCACAAAACGCTCCCGTGGGCTGCTGACAGCTCTGGGGACACACCTGTCTGTCTGTCTGTCTGTCTGGGTGTGGGGACTCTGCTCACTCCTTTATGGCTGCAGAAGGGACCTGTGGGGAAAACCCTGCTGGAGCTGGGACAAGAGGGGATGGCAGAGTGTACCCAGGGACAGCTGTGTGCAACAATCTGTGGGTAAATGCACAGCCACCTTCGAATCCTGATCGCAGAATTACAGAATCATAGAAGGGTTTGGGGTGGAAGAGACCTTCAAAGGTCACACAGCCCAACTCCCCTGCAAGGATCAGGGTCAAAGCCTGATTTTGGCAATGTTAATGAACTCAGGGCTGCTCATCTGATCTGTTATAATCATTATGCTTTAGGGGCATTATAGTCACCCTTAGGAGCTTCAGGAAGAGCCTGGCCCCACCACTCTGAGTGCCCTCCCGACACTAAACCAGATGGCAGAACCACTCCCCAGGAGCACCCAGCTCATCCCAGTTTCCCTGGCAGGCCACACACTGCTGCCCACTCCTGAGTTACCTCGGAACAAGGCAAAACCCAGTAAATTAATGATTTCCCTGAACCGTCTTTTGAGGAGGAACCTTCACTTGCCATCCTTCACAACCAGCAGAGCCAGGAAACAGCCGTGACATTGTTCCCCTCCCCTGTCAGGAGGGGATCCCCTTTTCCCTCCAGCTGGCTCCTGAACCACCCCCACAACCATCACACCCCGTCTGTCCCCAGCAGCCATCCCCGCCCGGCGACTCCTCTGTTTGAGCGCATTCCGCACGATTTTGGGTTCCATCTGTCAGGCCGCTGCCTCCAACGTCTGTGAGCGTTTAGGAGAGCAGAGCACAGCACTTGGCTCTGGGATCTGGAAGTGGCACTGATCACAAGCGTGGTGCTGTCAACGCGACGTGGGCAACATCTGCTAACCCAGCCCTTCGCCCAGCCACTCTCCACAGCGCTCCTCCAGCTGAATACTAACGTGTGCTGAAGGACAAACAGGATTTTCCTATATTTTTAGGCTCTCTGAACGTACCAGGGCTTTGATCCCAGCTGCTGGGTCAAATTAAAAGAAAGTCAGAAAGATCCCGACGTAAAGGTCAGGCTTTACCTCTAACTACTCGCAGAACACACTGACATATGGTAAAGAAACAGAAAACACGGATATGCTGGGGTTTGGGGGTTGCATTCTTGCATAATTTGAGTAGTATTAAGGGCATTACATGTGGTTTGTTGCTGTTATGTCCTGCAGCCATGGAATGGTGTTGGTTGGGGTTTTTTTAAGTTTCCTCACAGGCCTGCCTTTGCAACGAGCTCCAAGAACCAACTGTTGCTGAGCGAACTTTTGAATCTCTGCAAAAGCACAATGTGTTAAATTGCTAGAAAAGGGGAAAACAAATGTATGATGTTCTGTGACATCCACAATCTGCAAAGCTTCACTCCTTTGGACTTCCCAAGGAGAAGAAAGGGATTGCTGAGACATTTTATGTTTTTAAACAATGACGAGCACAGTAATAGATCAAGGCTTTTAAGGCAACCCAAAAGCCTTCAAAACTTCAATTATGAGTTGTTTAATAAAACAGAATCAATGAATTTGACCAACTAAGGAAATTGGGCGAAGGCTCCCCCGGCATGGAAAGGCACTGGCCACAAGGGTGGGTGGAGAAAAATCCCAGCATGAAGCTAAAAATGCCCCCAAGCCCCCCAGCCCAGTTGGGGTAGAGAGCTGCACCACGAAGTGAAGCAGCCTGGGGAAGCTTTTGTGCGCAGCTTTCAATAGACTTGAATAACACCATCGTCCCCCTATTTCACGGGGCACAGAAAAAAAAAAAACCCTCCTCTTTAAGCTTAGAAGAAAAAGCCTCACACAAGAGGGGGAGACGGGAGGGTGCCTGCTCCCCCTCAGCCTTTGCAAACACACCCAAGCTCCCCGAGTTTGTGGCTGCATTTCCCCAGCCCTCTGTGCAGCCCCAGCATCCTGCCAGCTCCAGCATTCCAGGCACTCCAGTCTGCCTGAACGGGACAATGGAAGGGGTGTGGGGAGCGATGCTTCAGCATTTTGACTGCTGGTGGGTTCATCCCCTCATCAGGTATGTCGTCTCCCAAGATTTTGGAAGGGAAGGGTTTTCTCCCCGCTCCCCCCCCGGAGCCTTCAAAGCGCCTCCTCTGCAGCTCATAAACGCGCGTTTGATCCCGCAAGGTGCTGCTGGCTTTCATCTCCCACGGAATCCAGAGCTCGCCAGAAGAGGGGTCCCAGATGGGAAAAGAATTTGACAGATGCTTGCAGAGGATTAAGAGTTTCCAGTGGCTCAGAGTGGTGCCGGCGCTGACGATCAGAGGGAGAGGCTGTATTCAAACCGCAGTGAGGAACCACCTCCAGTAAGTGGATTAGAGGAGTGTTATCATCCAGCCCGAGCCTCTCCTGGCAGGGATGGTGGCAATATTAGAATAATCTGTGCACCTGGTGCAGCAGCAGCTCTGCAATGAGATTAATGGACCTGCTGACAGGCAAGGAAAACTTGGGGGAACAATTTGCCCTGCTGCTCCTTTCAATTCCCCCTGGCCGTGGCAGAAGGGAGAAGAATAGGTCTGGATTCAAGAGGAATTTAGGGTCGTGCATCGGTATTTCCTATGCAAAGCAGGAGAGGCTGGAGAGGCTGGGAACCTGCTCAGAAGCACTTCACTCCAGGGTTTAACCTCCCTGCCTTGATGGAGTGTGGTGAGGAGTGGCTGTGCACACATTTAATGCCGTGGTCATTCCCAGGATCAAGCATCCTGGTTGAAAGCCAAGGAAAAACGTCTCTTGTTGGTCTTAATTTTGGTCAGGGTTAATCCACACCACTTGTTTACTGCACTTTTCTTACTTAAATGAAAGATTAGTGAAGGGAAATGGGTCAGGTAAAACAAAACAATTTGCTTGACCTGAAACAACACATTTTTTTTCCATCTTCTTGTACTGGTCTTTTATTATTATTATCAAAAGCAATGTCACCACCATGCTGATATTAATCAATAATATTACAGCTGGCTGTTTTGTTTTAGTGAATTTTGAAGATAAGCTTGGTTCCCAGAGGAATAACTCACAAGTTTCATTTCAAAACCCTAAACCCACAACGTTTTCCAAATTCCTATCCAAGCCTTGCTTGCAGATTGCTTTCATTGAAGAAAAAAAAAAAAAGAAAAAGAAAAAATTGCCCTGAATTTGATACAAGTTTTCAGTCAGCATCACCCTGCTCTTTTGGGTGATTAAAATAACCAGGGAAAAGAGCTTGCAGCAGCACTTCCACACTCCATGAAATGAAGTGGGATCTCCCAGCCTGCTCCAACGGGGGTTGTGCAGAGCACTTGGATTTACAGCTGATCCCCACACGGGCCTGGGAGGTGCCCAGGGTTTCTGGGCACATGGTAGCCAGACCAGAGAGGCTTTGCAGTGGTTCTGCTCCTTCCCAAAGGAGAGAAACCCACTGCAGATTTATATGGAGAGAGAAAAAAAAAAACAACCAAACAAGGAGAAACCACACATGAAAACCACAGACCTCAAACACCACCTGGACGAGGAGTTTAGGTAAGAAAATGAATATATATGCCCAGAAATCCAGATGCAGCAGGGCTTTAACCTGAAGGCAACTCTCTTAATTCACCACAGCAGATTCCTGCGTGCAGCAATTGTGACAGCTCGTGCTGTTACACACCCGAGGACCCAGAGGAAGACAAACTTTGGAAGGTGGCACTGTTTTCACCAAGCCATGACCATCTGGGCTGTTGGATACACCTTTTTTTCAGATATGTTGTGCTTATTCCTGCAGTAAGATACATGTTAAATGCAGGTAAATCAGTCAAAGAGCGAGGTCTGTAGTGGATGTTCTCCCTTCTCAGTCTGGTTCTGAGCATCACTCACTGGGGTGGGACGAGCTCTGAAGGGCAAATCAGTTTTAGTTTGGAGAATGAATGGCACCAGGACACTGCTGTGTAATTAGAAGTGTCTCAAGCAGATGCAAGTGAAGCTAATCAAACACTGCTTCATAAGAGTGATCATCAGCCTCATAATTATTATTATTCGATTCCCAGGAGGCAGAGACAAGGGGACTTGTTCTTCACATGACGTGTCACACAAAGGCAGATCAAAAAATCACAGTCCCTGATCAAAACTGCTCATGACTCTGGTCATCTGCACCTCCCGCTGACCACCCCAGACCATCCTGAGCCAGCTCATCCCTCTCTGGGGTGTAAAATCCAGGGAAAGCACCCGGGAATCCTTTCTGATAGCAGGGTGCCATCGAGGCAAGGTGTTCATCAAGGGGCAGTGGCTCCCTGGGCCACAGCCCCGCGTGGCTGTGATGTCAAAAGCAGATGTCTGTGTCGTCAGGGGGGAGGTGGGGCTGCACAGCAGATGGGCACTCCACAGACAAAGATCCCTCTCATGCAAATTGCCCCCGAAGATAATTTAAAAAAGAAAAAAAAAAAAAAGATTACAGAGAGAGAGAGAGAGAGAACTGGAGAAAACATCTGATGTGTGAGCAGTAGAGTCTCTAAATAGAATATTTTCCCATTTTCCCATGAAGCATCAGGAGGTTCTTAAGCTCCAAAGTGTTCATTTAACTCCTCGAGGCTCTGGACTCACATTTCCCCTGCTCTTTGCTGCCCTAATACACAACACACCCAAAACTGCTGCCTCTGAGTTTATTTCTAGAAAGCCACACTTTGTGCACCTGTTTACACAGAGAACTTAATATAGCACTGATTATTTTGCTAAAGGAACTTCCACCCCAACTTCCTCCAGGGGATTTACAGCCAACACATACACAAAATGCTAGGAATCAACCAGTATGCACCAGTTTGCCAGGTTTATACTTCAGATGGGCACATCATGATTTTAAACAGCATAATCAGAGTGGTTTCCTCCTCTCAGAGCACCATAGAGAAACAGGTAGATGGGAAAGTTCTTAAAATCAGAGAATTGTTTGGACTAGAAGGGACCTTAAACCTCATCCAGTTTTAACCCCTGCCATGGGCAGGGACACCTTCCACTATCCCAGGCTGCTCCAACCCCAGTCCAGCCTGGCCTTGGACACTGCCAGGGATCCAGGGGCAGCCACAGCTTCTCTGGGCACCCTGTGCCAGGGCCTCCCCACCCTCCCAGCCAGGAATTTCTACCTAATATCCAATCTAAATCTCTTCTCTCTTAGTTTCAAACACTCAACTCTTGTCCTGTCAGCTCCTGCCCATGTAAAACATTCAGACAATACAAGGACAACTCCTCTTGTGTGCCAAGTTCCTGCCCAGTTTACAGCAGTGTTGAGTGGGGAGAACCCAGCACATACCTGAGGATATCAAGGTTGTTCTAAATTGGAAAGTACAGAAAATCACTTAATCCACCGAAGAAATGCAGCTAATTCTGGGGTGAGACTCCACAGCAACAGAAAGTTTATTCAGCCTCTGAAATTCTCACAGATATTCCCAGGGTGCCTAAATGAGCAGTGAACACAGGGAAAGTAAATATGCAAACAAAGCCACGGCTTCAAACCAAGCCTGATACAACCACAGGAACACCATTAAAGAATAGAATCAAGGAATCATTAAAGCTGGAAAAGTTAATAGAGTTCGTCATTGAGTTCAGTCATCAATCTGACACTTCCATCTTCAGCACTAAGGTGCATCCCTAAGCACCACACCTACACATTTTTGGAACATTTCCAGGGGCAACGATTCCACCACTTCCCAGGTCAGCCTGTTCCAACATTCAACAATCTTTTCCATGAAAAAATTTTTCCTAATAGCCAATCTAAACCTCACCTGGCTCAATGAAGCCATTTCCTCCTGTCCTATCACTTGTTACCTTGCAAGAAAGATCAACCCCCAGCTGTCTACAATGTCAGAGAGCCGTGGAGATCAAAATGTCAGGAAGAACAGGTGTATTTCAACATGCACTAAGCAAACAAAATGTGTTAAACACACTTCTCCATGCCCAGGCATGGGGAGATCTAAATAATGGATGTGAGATCCATTTCTCCTGAACTAGAGCAGGTCCCAAGTGCTTGGTCCATCTCCAGTCTGGTGATGCAAACAGGCAAGGCTCGAGAGAGGGCATTTTTAGGGATATCAGAGCTGATGGAAGTGGGGATTCAACAAGCACTGGAGCGTGGTGTCCCTAAGGGCTTGGGCAGCCCTGCTCTCCAGAGGTGGTGGCCACTGAAAAGTAGAGATGGGACAGCCTCTTGCTCTCAGAACAGCCTGGGTGGCCAGCAAATCACCCTGACAGTGATAAACAGAGGTATTTACTTTGGGCAAGGAGCTCCAGCTCTCCCTGGCCCATCTGCTGTGGAAATTGGAGCAATGTGCTTTCCCAGCCCTACCGCCACGGATGCTTCCAGCTCCTTCATCCCTCTGCTCTCCTCCTCTGCCACGTGTGATGTGCACTCAGGGATGCCCAGGGCATCGTGTCAGCTGCCGAGCTGGACTGGCTTTCCCCGGGATCCTGCAGACTTCCATCTGAATGGGGGCTGGAGCTAATGAACCCTCGGCAGAGAGTAAATAAATCACATCCTGCCCGTGTGCCCAGCTGCAGCCAGGACCTTGGTGACAGCTTGCTGACAAGGGACACGATGGCTTCTGATGCTTTGCCTGCAAGGTAAGGCACCATCCTGCTCCCAACAGTGGGGAGCCAAGGCCAGGAGCGCCAGGGAGCATCCCATATCCTGAGATCCCTTTAATTCCCCCAGACATGAGATTGCTGCCCACACAGCAGCCTGCTGCTCTGCCAGCACCAAGGAGGATGAAAGGACAGCAGACTGCAAGAGGCAGGAAGAGAGAGATGGATAAAATCCATCAGGTGGATGCTGGGATTTTGGATGCTTCGCTGGCCGAATTGCTCGAGCTGCTGAGTGCAGAGGGAAGGTCAGCCCTGGGTAAATCCCTTCTGGCAAAGAGCCTGGATGATACCAAATATTACAGGCCTGAACCAGCACTCATTTATTTCCCTGCCATCTCTGTGGCAACGCAGCCAAACCGGTGACACGAGAGGTTGTGGCCAGCAGTGGTGCAGGGACATCCTTCCCAGGTGTTATCCGTGGTCACTGCTCAGGGGTTTGTGTGGGTTCAGTTCAGACTGTTGTCCCAGATGAATGAACACACGGGCATGTAAACACACACAGAGTGATTTAGGATATCACACCAGTCCCCTCCACAGTCCCTGCTGCCACCACTGTCCCTGCTCTGGGCTCGCGGGGGCATCGGCAGCCACGGGATGAAAATGAAACCAGCACCACTCTGTGGCTTCCAGTTTGTGGCAGGTTGATGTCCAGTTGGCTCGGAGCATGAAGAGGGCGAGGCCAGAGGTGTCTGCAAAAGATGGCAAAGATGGAACCTTTGTCTGGCTGGAAGAGGTCAAAGCAATTGGTCACCAACCTGGGTTGACCAAGCTCCAGAGCACAGACCCTCTGAGTCCCTGCACACGTATTCAAGTATTCAATTCAGAATTGAATTCCAGAGCACAGACCCTCTGAGTCCCTGCACACGTATTCAAGTATTCAATTCAGAATTGAATTCCAGAGCACAGACCCTCTGAGTCCCTGCACACGTATTCAAGTATTCAATTCAGAATTGAATTCCAGAGCACAGACCCTCTGAGTCCCTGCACACGTATCCAAGCCACCAGCCCGGGTAGAGGAGATGTCCTCCTTCACTGTAGCCAAATTCAACTTTTCAGCACAACAATCACACAGAATTCTCTGAGCTGGAAGGGATCCACAAGGATCATCAATTCCAGCTCTTAAATGATCGGCTCTTATCGGGGCCAAAACTTCCATCTTGGTATTATTAACACCATGCTCCAACCAACCGAGCTGATCTCAGGGTCTCCTTCAGCTGTGCCTCAGCCTGATGCCATCCCAAGGGTTGTCTTCTCAGAAAAAAATAGTAGGGAGTAACTCTGAGAAGTTCAGACCACAGGCAGCAGCAGATTGGTGGCAATTTGGATGGTGGATTTTGGTGCAGGACATCATCTCTGCAGTGGCCAAAGAGTCTGGTTCATCACTGAAAGCCCCTCAAAACTGAAGGATTGGAGATTCTGGGGCTCTGCTTTGACTCCATGATAGTCAATATCAAGTCTAACAGAGATAATGTTTGTTTCAAATATAAGTTGTTTCAAATTGGAGGCCCTAAAAGCTGTATAAATCATTAATTTTTACATTTCTACACTTTCCAACACTCCATTTTTTTTTTCTTCTTTCTGAAATCTGAGAACCCCTTTAACAAGAAAGGATCCTAACATAGAAAAATGAAGTCAAAACCAGGGTTGTGACTGGTTTTACCCCACTGAGCTTTAGTTAGCCACAATGCTGAGCTGGGAATTAAGTCATCTCAAACTTCCTATTTAGTCAACAGGAAAAAGACAGATCCCTTCCCAGGGCAACTGAGATCTGAATTACCTTCTGGAGGTTGTAACCACAGTGTAATTGGTGCATTGACTTAACTGGTTATTTTTAAAGCATTTCTAGCAGTGGCACAAAGAGGGAATAATTTCACCTTCATGGGATCCAGCTGTACAACCTCTTGTTCCTTCCAAAGCGAGAATCTGGCTGTGGGAGCTGCTTTGGAAGAGGTCATTTTGGGAGAGGTCATCTCTGCTGCTTCCCCAGAACCCCAGGATCTCTAATTAGAGAAGTGTCAGCCCTGTGCAGGATTTGAAAATCCTGCCATGACATTTTACCCAGCATGTCAACAATAACCTCACATTTTAACCAAAAAAAATCCACTGAAATGCCCACTCAGCAGCCTCGTGGCAAGGAGTGCACTGAGATCATGTCCAGGCAGCGAGAAGAGAGACCTTCTTATCACCATTCAGAGATCTGATCTCTCCAAAATTAACCCTTGAAGTGTGGGGCTAAAAAATCACCGACAAAACAACTAAATTTTCCCTGCTCTTCAGGATTATTCAACAATTCATTCTGGCTTTGCCTGCAGTCCTGCTCATCTCATGTCCGGCGTCAACCACCAGATTTTATTAGGAATTTATTTTCACTTGTATGAGACTGCATCCGAGATGCTCCACACAAAGCCAACTTCACCTGCACATCTGCGAAAAGCTGCCCCTATAGAAATGTGATCCCCAGAGTTGCCTTTTATCCAGTTGCTAATGGATGTTTAGCGTGTGAGAATCCGTATCTGCCGAATTTTGAACATAATAAGCTTTCTGTGAGCTTTTCATATAAGAGATATCGACTGGAAGTAATTCAGAGAAGTTTATTCAGCAATTGCTTGGCACAACAAAAGAGCTTGAAGCAGATTTACTGCCAGTTGACAGTCTGCATGCCACACTGGTGCAGCTGCCCACTCCTCCAGGAGAATTCCTGACGTGCAGTCGGATCTGGACTAGCCTATCCCGCCAAGATACCTTCAGAGAGGAAACAACTGGATTTTAAACAGAGAAAACCGGCCCAGTTGAACCAGCAAAGCCAACAACCACCTCTGGAGCCAACAACCTGATTGATTTATTAATGCATTTGTAGGATCTGCAGGCTGTGGGTGTTGGAAGGGGAAATTCACAGTGAAGATGGTCTCGAAATCCATGCAGGGAAGCCAGCAACACTCACGCAGGGACAGACACACTGCAAGATAATTTATTTCTTTCCCCATCATCTGTCATTTGGATACACACATATTATCCTCCAGGCTTGCTCCCTACGTCAAGCAGCACTCCTGCTGCCTCAGTGCAAGATTTGGCTACTTTTACACCCTGCCAGGGGTATCTTATTCCAGTATCTCATTCCCTGGCAGCTTTGAAGTGTCACAGTGTACTGGCTACAGCCGTTCCGAGCAGGTGCAGCCTGGCTGTGGCTTTACAAGGATGCATTTTTTTGCCTCTTTGCTCTGTGACTTGGTGCTTCACATCTCAAGTGTTTGCGGGCTCCTTGCCAGGGCGTTGCTTTCAGGCTGGATCCAGGCTGAACGTCCCTTGTTTTCCTGCCTCCTGCCAGCAAGTGCCATTTTTTCCCTTTTGAAAGTCTTTACTGCAGCAGGTGGGAGAGGGCGTAGACTGAGCAAAGTATGCACGGGAAAAGGCACAGAGGAGGGGGGAAAAAAAGGCTGGTTCCAGTCTCAGCACCTACTTTTTGTGTGAGTTAGAGATCAAAGGAAATAAACCCAACGGAGTGGTTTGATTATCACAGGGGCAGAGGGGAAGGATGGGGAAGATGAGAGTGGGGAGAACCTCCCTCCTTCACCTCCTGCAGGGTGTCTCTTCTCCAGCCCCTCATCTCATCTGGGAAACCCACCTGGTTTGGAGCAGGAGGAGAAGATTCCGTAGGAAAAGATTCCGTAATGATTGTGTGGCGGAGCGAAGGACCTACAGAGAGCCAAGGAAGGGAGGAAAGGGAAAAACAGCATCCAAGAGGGGAGGGAAGAATAAAAGCACTTCTTTGCTGATCCACAGCTGAGCTGGGCAAAGTTAGACACGATAAATAACGCTGACGTTACAAAGCTCTGGTTAATTCATTTTTCTACTTGTCACCCCTTCGGATAATTGGCCTCTACAACAAATGGTGGGGAAGGAGGTTGGCTGGTTTTTTTGTCTCTTTCTTTTTATTTTTTCCCTTCCTGAGAGGTACAACTAGGATTAGGCAGTGTGCTACAGCACTGATAAAATAAAGAAAATGATCCAAAACACTCCAACTTTAATCCAGAGCGGTCACTGGTGAATAGCAACAGTGCTGGGGGATGAAGTGAGACCTGGTTGTCTCTATGGCAACTAAACCATCACGGAGCAAGGATTGACCTGGAGCCTTCCAGTGAGTTTGGCTTTGTCCAAGGCACTGTGTGGTGTGAACGATTCCCTGTCTGCTCTCCTGATTTCAGGGAGGTTTTCTCAGCAGCTCGGAGTTCATTCGGAATTCGTGGCATCATTGAACCATTTGGGTTGGAAGGGACATTTAAAGGTCATCATGTTGTCCAACCCCCCTGCAATCAGCAGGGATGTCTTTAACCAGACCAGGTTGCTCAGAGCCCTGTCCAACCTGGCTCAAATATTTCCAGTCCTCTGGATTCTCCAGCTTCTGGATTCTCGCGATTCATTGGAATCCCAATGTTGGTTTCTTCGTGTAAAAGGAAATTCTGAGGTTTTGGGTGGGTGAAAACATGACCTCACTTACTTCATACTGTGGAGAGCCAGTCTTGAAGCAGCCCCCCATTTTATGCACACCATCAAACAGAAAACCCTGCCTTGAGGGTTTCAGGAGAAACCAAGATAAAAGGAAGGAGGCTGGAAATCAGCACAAACACAGAGAAAATATAAGACAATCAAAAAAGCTCAAAATTATATTAATTTTTAAATCTGATGGTTCCTGGTGCCTGAGTCATGATTTCAGAACCTGAGGGGTTCTGATGGCCCCAGATGGCCACTGGCTTTCGGTGCTGCTTTATCATTCCATGAAAGGTTTATGGAGGCAACCATGGCTCTGAACATCCTCCTTCCTATCAACCAGAATATTGTCTGCTGACATCCCATCTAGCCCTGCCTTCCGTCAGTCTGAAGCTATTCCCTCTTGTCCTGCCTCTCCAGAGCCTTGTCCAAAGTCCCTCTCCAGCTCTCTTGGAGCCACAGGCAGGTCAGTCTTTGCTGCTGGGCTGTGTTCACAAGCCTTGGGGGAACACAGGTAAATAAGGGATAGAGGAAATTCCCAGCACCAGGGCTGGGGAAAGCCAAGGTAAAGCAGAATGGAAATTTCCCAAATCATGTCTGGGACCATATCCCATTGAAGAGCATCCCGAAGCACATTCCTGGACAGAGCAGTGCAGGGAAGGTGCACAGGACACACCAACATGAGCTGTGGTGCTGCACAAAGGCTTTAAAAATGAGGATGGGAGTGCAGTTTTGTGACTCGTGAGGCTCTCAGTGCACAGCCTTTGGAAATAAATCCATTTCCGCCTTGCTTCTCCCATACCTTTATCTTGCCTCAATAAGCCAGAGCCATTTAAGAAACTTTAGAAACCTCTCAAGAAGTTTGTAAAGCAATTTATTGGGACTAGGATTCTTGTCCTCTATGAAACTGGATGACTGAGTCACCCTGGGCTTAAATGTGGAGAGCACAGAAGGAGCCATAAAAACCTTGAAAAGAATCCTGAACAGCTCCACTATGCATTAAAAAAAAAAAAAAATCACATTTTTATATCTAGCATTTAAATGCTTCTAGGATTAGAAATAAATATGACACTTCCTAATGCAGACCCAGTCCCTTGGATCAGAGAACTTCCACTTCTCCATCTCGCATATAAAGACATTTTTAGGCCCAAGAAATTTTGGAAACTTGCCTGTCCTGAGCTATGGGAAGGATTAGGCAAGGAATTGAAACTGCAAACTTAGGGGCAGAGATGGGAAGTACAAACCTTGGCAGATTAATTTCGTTTTTACGTGTCCTTGGCCGCTGAGGATGTGCAAGAGTTTGGGGGGGGGTCGGAGTGAATTCAGGAATACTGGTGAGGAGGAAAGGGTCAGCTGAGCATTCAATGGCCACGAGAAGTGGTGCAATTAAATACCACATGCTCCACGAGATGTGACTTATGGGGTCACCATCAGCAGGGAAGGCTTTGGGATGAAGAAGACGACAGCTCCGCGCCAAGCTCCCGCACTACTCCAACCTTTCCCCTCCCCCCCTCAATCCCAAACACCCGACCCCGGGCATCCATCCCGCCCACCCCTCCGCCTTCTGCCCCCATCCCTGAAGGACTGGGATGCAATCTGGCCCTGGCTGGAGAAGCTGCCGAGAGGAGCGAGCGCGGCAATCGATTGGACACGGAACATTACGGATCCGCGGCCACGGACCAGCAGCTTTGTGAGGCTGAGCCCACGTCAGGATTAGGGCATTTACAAAGCTCCCTTAACCCACCAGCCTGCCCCTAGGTGGATGTGGGGGGGACCGGGCTGGGCTGGGCAGGGACAGGGATAAAGAAGTGGCAGCGTGAAGTCGCCTTCCGTACAAAGGAGCTGGGGAATAAGAGATCCTGGAGACACTAAACTGCCACCTGGGACTGCCGAGCCACAGCGCTGCTCATCGGGGCTCTGGGCCAAATTTCCTACCAGCATAAATCTGTTTGGTGCCAAGAGAGTAACCCAGAGATGAATTGGGCCCGATGGGGAGGGTTTGTGGCCCTTGGTTCAGGCAGGAGAGCGGAGCTGTGCCAGCTGGGGTGTCACACTGCGTGACTCGAAGGGGCTCAGGCACCTAAATCTGTTAGGTGCTCCAAAAAAGGTGTTTTCTCTTATTTTCAGATCAAATGGGTCTTTTTTCCCCCTTTATTTATTTTTTTTTTCCCCCTGAAGGCAGCTTTGAGGGCCTCTGTTTACTATTGTTCTTAATCGAAAAATAACAGTAACAACTTGCGAGTACAAAGGGCCTTTTATGTTTCTGCCGAGGCTTTTATCTCCACGCATTTTAGTAAGTGCTATATTGAAATCACCCCGCCCACCCCTGAAATTCGGTCATCTGTGGAGTGCAGAGCAGCAGCTGGGTAAGCGTGTGCAGGAAAGCTGAGCAACAGCCCAGGACAGCCAGGGGAGGGGAGCTGACAGCCACCCCTCCAAATCAAATGTTACCTCACAGCAGATGGGCTGAGCAAAGAGTTCAGCAGCCAGGAGCAGGTCCAAGAATTTATAGATCAAATATTACCCAAAAAATTCTCTACTGGGGTGCCCAGAGCAGCTGTGGCTGCCCCTGGACCCCTGGAAGTGTCCAAGGCCCGGCTGGAGCAACCTGGAATGGTGGAAGATGTCCCTGCCCATGTCAGGGGTTTGGAGGAGACACTTTGATGATCTTTAGGTCCCTTCCAACCCAAACCATCCCGTGATTCTATGATTCCAATCAGCACCTTGGAAAGATCAGATTCCCAGCCAAACAAGCTCCTTCAGAGCACCCCCAGGCCTAAGAATTCCAGTCTTTATCTCCTGGTAACACCCCTCAGGGAAAGGAAGTCTCGCCAAGCCTGTCAGATGTCCAGGAGCACCTGGACAATGCTCTAGGTCAGATGGTTTGGTTTCAGGTAGATCTGTGAGGAGGAGGGAGTTGGATTTGATCTTTACGGTCCTTTCCAGCTTGAGATATTCTACACTTCTATGATTCTGTGAAGTGTTAATGCTGCTGGAGGCTGTGGCCTAACAAGCCTAAAGGAATCAGGGATTTATGTGGTTTATCCCAGAGAACAATTTGTGGGACAATAATGAGGCTGCTGGAGAGAAATTTTCTGAAACATCCTAAATTTATGGAAAAGAATGAACATCTCCCAAGCAAGCATGGGAAGAGGGCACCATGGGCTGCTAATGGACATTACAATGTTGGGATAGAGAGGAGGAACAGGGATGGGCCCAGGGAAAGGTTTAGGGGTGTGGATAGATAGGAGGGGCTGTGTCTCTGAAGCTGTCAGTGAAAAGCACCTGCAAAAACCTTGTTCTGAAGGTCAGATCCTGAGCTGGGACTGAGTGATGGTCAAAGTGATGATTTTGACCACAGTGCCTAAGAAAAGTAAGGCACAGAAAACCTGAAAGTGAAACCAGAGCCTTTGCAGGCTGATGTTCGCTGCTTTTCATTACACAGCCCAACCTGGGATGTCTTTAGAGAGACTTCCCACAGCCAACAGATGAAGCAAGTGGAAAAGAGGCAACCTGCTGAGGTGAGCTGTCTCCTGTCCTGCTTTGGAGAGAGCCTTTTCGTTCCTAAAAAGGGAGCAGGCATGTGGAGCCCCGTTAGAAGAGAAAAGGGGGCCAATTCCCTCATATTAAGCCTGTTATTAGGCTCAGAATCAAATTAAACCACAGGACTTTTCACTAGCAAAGTGCTATTTTAAGGCTTATTAGACTATATTAGGATTGGCATAAATTTTCACTGACATAATATAGGCCTTTAATTGGATTTAAGGGCGAGGAGGCTGCATTAAACTAAAATCAGTCCTCGCGGAGGGAAATTGGGTATTCTCCTCACAACTCCTCTGCTTTCCCCTGGCGTGGATCCCGAGCAGCCAAGCAGGCTGGGTAACCCATTGAAATCCAGATGCAATTGCTTATGGGCTCCTCTATCAATCTGATAAGCAAGCTGGCTGCCAAAACACAACGCTCACCACTGTTTGTTAGCCAAAGCTAGGCTGCCTCGGCCACAGCTCTGCTTCTCTGGCAGCTTGGGGCAGAAATGGCATTTTCTTGGCCGCAGCCTGCCTGCCAGACTTCACACAAAAAAAGTATTTGCCCGTGAAAGGTTATAATAACAAAAAATCTCAAAGCCAAGACCTTGACTTAACCTCCAAAGAGCTGAGAGCATCAGAGCCACAGGCAGTAATGAAAACATAACCCCGCTGGTCCCCCCGTGCTGGGAGTGTGAGTCAGGAGCCGCTGCCGCGACCTGGCTTGTTTCATGTGTCCCCTGATTAGACACGGGAGGATCTCAGGAGCTCGGAGGTCAGCGGCTCTCTGTGACACTTCCCTCCTTCTCCCAAAAAGCTGAGAGCAGCCCCGAGACGAGCACAGACAGGTCTGACACTCCCGGCATGTGGAACGTGGTGGGTTTTGCTCTCAGCAGTCCCCAAGCTGCTCTCCACAGAGGAAGCTGCTGCAGGAATTAGTGGGTTTTGTTCTCTGTCTGCTCCTGAATCACCCACCCCATGTGAAATATGGAAAGAGATGGGGAAACTCGGGAAGGAGAAGATAAAACTTACTGAGATACCGAGTGGGGCACCTCAGGTTTAACAGGGGCAGAGGCTGAGTGATCATTCACCCCGCACCTGGAGAGATGTTCCTTATTTGACACCTAAATGGGCTAAAAATGGCTGTACCAAAAGGCATCTGAGCCCTTCTGAAGCCTCAGAGACACAGAGGAACCTTCCAGCATGAAAATACTGATTTATACATCGGTATTTGATGTTAGGAGCTGATCCACACCCTGGTGACATCTTGTGACAATTCTGTTAAACAAAAACAACCCATTTTTCACAATTCCAACCACTGAATGTCTGGCTGTGTCAGGGATGGCAGTCTCATAAAGTAGATCCTGCAAGAGGAAAGCAGTTTAAGCCCAGGTTCAGCCAAACTTAAGGCTTTCCTGATAGGATGCTTCAAGATTCATTCTTCCAAGGCTGTGGAGTTTCTAGATAAGCTTCAGAGTCTTTCCTCTCCCAACCCACGACCTCCTAAGCTTTGACGGATGCTACCAAAGCTTCCCTTCTGAGCTTGCCCAGTCCCACAGTCACTAGACACACGTGTCCATCATTAGTGGAATAATAAGAAAAGGAATGGGTTTGGTGCAACTCTTCAAAGAAATTTCAAAGGATGCTCCCAGGTGGGGATGAACATTTTTGTAAAGCGGATTTTAGGAGAAATTCTGTTATTTCACGTTCCAGATGTGGGTGCATTTGTTGGTACATGGGGGGTATGTGTGTGATGCTGTGTGTGTGTGGTGAGATCTGACATGTCCCAGCTCTGCAGCTGCAGCCCATTAGCACAAACACGGAGCTGCTCAGGAAGATTATCGTTTTCATCTGATGAAACAAACCTTATTCCTTCCCTAACAGCCTGGGGATTGCTTCAAGATGTACCTAGGGAGCTCAGACAGGTCAGATGGGGCTGATGGACCCAGGGTGGCAACACAGCCCAGAAATGCTCTGTGGCTTCCAAGCAGCCACAAACCTTTTGCTGTCACATCCCTTCCCAGTGGCCTGAACGGACACGGTTTTGTCTGTGCTGTCCTGGCTCCCTGACGCTCACCCAGCCCAGTCTGAAACGTGTGGGACCTACCTGCCACTCAGGGATGACTCAGTGGTCAGTAAAAGCTACAAAAGTGTAGCTGGAACTGGACAAAACCCTTTTGATTGCACTGAGATCTCAATCTTTGTGCTTGGCTTTAACTATAGCCATGAAAAAAGCACAGGTAACTTCACAGAGCAGTGCCCAGGGGAGCCAGAGGAAGGAAGAACAAAGCTGTGAACCCCAACCTGCTACTGAACATCAGGACTAAAGATGGATTTGCTGGTCTAGAGTTACAACTGTGAACTTGAGACCTAAAAGTCTCTCTGAGTAACCTCCACTATTCATTTACCTCGCATGCAAACAACAGAGCAATGCCTGTAGTGCAGACATCATGGAAAGCATTGCCCTTGCTTTAGGGATTTATTTCTCAGAGGTTGCAGAGGTCTTTTCCCTTCAGTTTGGATTGAGAAAAGTTTGTTTGGGAGGTTTATGAGTTTTTGGTGATCTGTGGAACTCTGCAGATGGGCCACAGACAGGCCAAGGAATGGACCTGCAATGCTTTAAAGCAGTTTCTGCAGTAAATTTGCTCTGATATGGGCTCCTCTGGAAAAACACCATCCTGAAAGGGCTGCTCTGCCTCTGGTCTCTGCCCTAGATGCTCCCACACCCTTCTGATCCAGTGAGAAACAGGTGATTGAATAGGAGGAGAGAGCAGGAACTTGAAGCAAGCAAGAGCTGCCTCCTTGGGGCATTCCTATATTTAATGCTCCACATGATTCTGCACTTTCTGGCTCCAGATGGGATCCCAAATACCAATGGATCACGGAAAATGCTGTCCTCCTGATACTCCTGAAGTAGCCAAAGTCAGGGAAATTCTAGACAGAAGATGGATTTCCCAGCTGTAGAGAAACTGGGTCAGACATCTGAACTTTTGGGTGCTCTGCTGCTGCCTATGGCCAGTTCTTGCCAGCGGTGCCAGGACTGGCCCAGTGCTGCCAGAAACTCAAGCCAAGAGGAGGAGATGATTTTCCAGCTCTGCTGCATTAACAGGCACTTTTAGAGATGCCTCACCCACACCTTTCTCTTCTCCTCTGCCCTCAGATCTCATCTCCAGACCTTTCTCAGGAGTCGAGAATGGATTTTCTCTGTTTTGCAGCCGAATTCTGCCTCGCTGGGAAAACAGAGGCTGAATATCGAGTCCCATTTCTGTCAGTCTGCAGGCAGGTCCCTCCTGGGACACAGGAGAAGTCCCATTGCTTGGGGCATTTAGAGTTAGACTGGCCAAAGCTCCTGGGAGTCTCCATGGGGAGACAGCCTCGGCCCTGCCTCTGGAGAGAGGAGCAGACCTAATAAGCCTTCGCTGTGTCTGATTTCTCTGATCCTCTGATTAAAGTATGTTCATATCATTTGCATTTGAATTTGCTTTTATCCACCCCCCTCCGATGCCAAAACGTGTAGGCAGGCAGTTCGGGAGATGATGTGTTTATGTAACTGCAAACTAGGTTTATAGCAGTTTAATTAGTAATATTAATAACGTCACCTAAGCTTAATGATGCCAATTATAACACAGTAAATATTTCTTGTTGGATTACAAGTAGCAATATTGAAGGATGAACTTTCATGCTCGGTCAAACTTTCTAAACATATTATTTAAAAAGAGCGATAAGACAGTTTGCTTTTCACATGTGAATAGCTCTTTTAATCTCAAAAAAGGGATAATTATTGCAAATAAATATTTGCAGACAGGAAACACTGTCCCATTTGACAGCACCTCTCCTTTCCCTGCTTCTTCTTCTTCTACAAATTGGGAGGGGAGAGTGGGGTTGCCCAAGTGCACCAAGTGAAAACACCTTTTGGATGCCCTTAAAGGTGATTAAGAGCTGCTGGGATGCACAGAGGGGGAGAAAGGATCAGAGATCTGCAAGAGAGGAAGATCAAGATTACATTAATCTGCTTAAGATGTGCTGTATTCTTTTAGGAACTGTGGATGCGGAGGAGCCAGAGTTAGGAAAGAGCCTCCGGGTTATCTGGGATGGGTCTTTCATGAGACTTCCACTTTGGCCCCAAGGCAGCTTTGGAAGGCAGCAGATGGAAACAGTTAAGGCAACTGAGGGCTGTTTAAAACCCTATCAATAACACAGCTCATCTCTGCCCCAACCATGCAGGGTTATCCCTGGCACTGCCTTGCCTCTCAGTCCTGCTCACTGTTCACTGACCCTGCTGAATTTGTCCCACTTCTCATTGCTATACCCAGATACACTCTGGATTGCATTTGTTTGGGCCATGGCAATGATCAAAATTGAAATCTTTGGTGTAAGAGTTATCTTTAATACCTTAATGTCTTTATCAGCTGTCTGGATGAGGAGACTGGGGGCACCCTCAGCCAGTTTGCAGATGACACCAAGTTGGGTGGGAAGGCTCTGCAGAGGGATCTGGACAGGCTGGGTCCATGGGCTGGGAACAATTGGATGAGGTTCACCAAGGCCAAGTGTTGTGTCCTCAGTCAAAACAACCCCATGGAGCTCCACAGGCTGGGGCAGAGGGGCTGGAAACAGGGAAAAGGCCCTGGGGGTGCTGGTGGCAGTGGTTGGACATCCCCAGGTGTGCCCAGGTGTGCCAGAGGCCAATGGGACCTGGATTTTACCAGGAATAGTGTGGCCAGCAGGACCAGAGCAGTGACCACCCCCTCCTGAGGGACCACCTCAAATCCTGGGGCAGCTCTGGGTTCTTTATGATAAGAAAGCCACTGAGAGGCTGGAGCATGTCCAGGGAAGGGAATGGAGCTGGGAAGGGGCTGGAGAATTCCTGAGGGAGCTGGGAAAGGAGCTCAGCCTGGAGAAAAGGAGGCTCAGGGGGGACCTTGTGGCTCTGCACAACTCCCTGACAGGAGGGGGCAGCCGGGGGGGGTCAGGCTCTGCTCGCAGGGAACAGGGACAGGAGGAGAGGGAACAGCCTCAGGCTGGGCCAGGGGAGGCTCAGGGTGGATCTTATGGAAAATTCCTTCAGTGAAGGAGAGGTCAGGCATCGGTGCAGCTGCCCAGGGCAGGGTTGGAGCCACCATCCTTGGGAGTGTTCAAAAGCTGGGTGGATGTGGCACTTGGGGGATGTTGTCCTGTGGTGGGTTTGGCAGTGATGGGGAATGGTTGGACTCCAAGTTCTTCCCCAGCCTCAATGATTCTATGATAAGATCCTTATTATACCAAATGATATCATAGAAGCAAACTGGCTGCATCCTGCCTGTGCTTCCTCAGTATTCCCTTCCTAAACCTGGATTTACCAGAACAGCCTAGAGAAGCAAACACCATTCCTGTTTCCAGCAGGGAGATGCTTTTTAGAACTGCTCCAGAAGCAGTTCAAGAATATAATTTTCAAGTGCTGTTGCACTTTGGTTCTTTCCACATCCTTTTTCTTCCCTGGGAGCTTTCAGATCCCACTTTTCTTGCCTCAGTCAACACTTCCCATGTGATCCTGTTAATCAGTGGAAGCCACCTCACTCCCACTTGTCCTATGGAAACTGGGGGGTGATTTCAGCAGTGGTTTCATGAAACTCTGGAGTGAGGAGGGGAATCCTGTGTGGGGTCTGTTGCCAGTGCAGTTATTTGAGCTCTGGAGAGCCCACAGCTCATGGGCTTGGCTGGAAACCAGGTCCCCACGTCACGGCTTAGGACAAGGCACCCTCAGGAGGTGCCATTGATCACTGAGCTAACTGCTGTGCAAAAAAAAGACAATTTTAGAGGCCTGAAACACAGGAATTGAAACCCCAGCCTTAACACCCCCACTAGGAAAGGCTAGTCCTGCAAAGAAACCAAGGGATAAGCAGAACTCCCAGATCTGCCTTCTCATGGCAATGTCCCCACTGTGTACATGACATTTTTCTCTCTCTGACTGCTGGGTTTTTGGTCTCACCACACAAAAGTGTGCAGTGAGGGAAGAAGAAGAGCAAAAGGGTCTGTGGAGGAGAAGGAAGGGGTAAGGGAGCAGAGGGAGGGAATATGTCTCTATCCACAGCCTCACCACACAACTTACAAAAGGGGGCAACTCATCATAAATAAGCTGGAGCTCCTGGGAACAGTGACCTAATCAAGATGTATAATTGCATGCCTTATCTAAATGAAAGCATCATTTCAGAAATGATAATGTGCATCACCGTGGATTCAACTGCTATAGAGTTCAGCACTGAAGGGTAATTATAATGTTTAACAAATATATTCCCTTTGGGGGCCTGCAGTTAGAGATACCATGTCCTGGTTTCCCCTCATGGTGCACATCTACCACCAAATTCTGAGGGTTTCCTCTCCCTTCTGGAATTTCTCATTGATCTTCTAAAAATGGTTGGCTCTTGTGCCGTCCTGGAAGGTGAGAGGCAGAGATTACAGAAAGAAAAAAAGGAGTTAACTAAGATATGAACTGAGGAAAAAGTAGGAGGCTAAGAAAAGGAGAAACCAAGCACAGCAAACACCACAAAGATCTGACAACTCTGGGTTAAAGACTGTGACCAGACTCTTCCCACCCCACGAGGAAGGTTGTTATCCCCTCTAACAGCCCTCGCTGCCTGGATATTTGATACGATTCCTCAAAAACCTCTTTGTTAATTTTCTCCCCTCCCTTCTCCTCACATCCCTGCGGATAATTCCTGTCCCTCAGAGGGGAAAACGCGGCTCAGATCGCTCCAGGTTGGTACCATGCAGAATTGATCTGCTACACCCAGCATGAGAGAAGGTCTGACACACACAGGTGCTTTTATATTTATGCCTCATATTTACTTTTTTTAAAATATTTATGCAGAGAGAGGGCACAAAATAAGCAGAAGTACAAAACAGTTTCAGAAAAAGAGATATTGGACCAGTAGCTTTTAGTCTGGGGGAGAGAGAAGTGACGAGGTGTCTATGAAATCACAGATAAGAGACAGGGAAGAGCAAACATATTTTCCTTTCCTAGCACACAGGAGCAAAGGGATCTGGCAGAGGCAGCAGCAGGCAGCAGGTTGAAGACAAAAGAAGGGGAAGCAGTTTTTCATCCAGCGTGTAATTAAATTACAGAACTGGTCTGGGCAGGATGTCAGGCAGGCCAACAAAATATGAATGAATTAAAGAAAAAAAATAAATTAAAACTCAGACGACTGAAGGAGGATGAGTCCATTAAGGGCTATTAAACACTGCTCAGGATATAACCTTCACCTCAGGAAGTCCCTACACCACTGTCTGCTGGAAGTTCACAGGATATCCAGGACGAGGATTATTAAGATGAGTTTCCATGTGCATCTCCAGCACGTGCCCCACGGTGCAGTTTAAGCACATCAGTACTCACCACCAACGTTTTCTGGCCTCTCCAGAACAAGGTCTGAGTGCCAGGAAAGGTGCAGAGTGCCAAGGGAATTGCCCTGGGATGTTCCTGTTCTCCCTGAGCTGCACAGGCAGCTCCATGCGACAGGCACTGCTTGCTCCATGGAGATGCCTTAGAAAACATCCCATGAACTCAGGGCCCCACCGAGCCCCTGCTCTGCCCTGGGAGCATGAAAACCACTCCAAAAAATGTGTGCTATTGCAGTGGTGTCCTGGTTACCCCATGCTGGGAGTGGGATGGTCAAGGATGAGCTCAGGTCATTGCTTCTGTAGGGAGGGATGAGCCTGTGGAAAATAAATATATTTTCTTCTTCATTCTTTCTTTCTTTCTTTTCTTTTTTTTTTTCCTTCATACATGATGGATGAACTCAGCAAGAAAGACAATCTAGTTTAGAGACAGATCTGTCAGCTGCAAAATAGCTGATCCTGCTTTGGGTTATTAGTTGGGAAAACAAAATTGAGCCAGCACTGTAGTTTGAGAATCTTTTTAAACCCACATTAATAAAAAGAGAGAGACAGAAAAACAGAGAGAAAGAGTGTGAGAGGGGAACTTGGTTAGATGAATAATTTTTGTGTCGTCTCCAACACTCTGATTAAAGCCTTGGTGCCTAAATCAAAGATACCAACAGCAACCTTAAAGGAAGACTGAAAACAATTTTGTGCGCTGCCATTTCTCCCCTCTGCCTGTGTTTCATTATATAGAAATTTTTATTTTGTCCTCTTTTGATCTTTGAAAGCAAAGAAGCAAGAGGGAGGTAGGGAAACAAAAAAAAAAAAAGAAAAAAAAAAGCCACAAAAAAAATGTGACACCAATCTTGTTTGCCTCCTTCTCCCTGCCTGCATCGATAACTCAATTGGATCAGAAGTGAAGCGCCAGCAGAAATGAGCTGAGTGCAGGCACCAAATGAAAACCAAATGCTGGGCTGCAAAAAGCAATATTTCCAATAACACAAAATTTCTGGGCTGACTCCTCTCCCTGCCCCCATCCCATTGCAGCCAGGCTGTTGTGGCCACCAGCACAAACTTTGTCCTCCTCAGAGGGGACAGGGACACCTTCCACTATCCCAGGGTGCTCCAATGCCTGTCCAGCCTGGCCTTGGACACTTCCAGGGTCATAGCACCATTGTCCATACAGAATCACAGAACAGTTTGGGTTGGAAGGAACCCCAAAGATAATGTAATTCCAACCCTTTTGCCATGATCAGGGACACCCCCCACTAGACCAGGGTCACACACACATCTGTACTTGCAAATTAGGAATTGTGACATCCCTTCCCCTTTATTAAACCTTTAGAAACAAATGTGCAAACTGTTAAGAGTGGGAATTTTTAAAGTGTTCAGCCCTAATCTTAAAAAAAAAAAAAAAAATAGGGAAGATTTCTGCTTTCAAAAGCCCTCACTTTGCCCCTTGTAGCATTGCAATTCATCTGCCATTGCTGGGACAAGGGTCACTGATGAGACACAGAGGAGGATGAGGGTGATCCTTCATGCCAACCCCATCCTCCCATGGCTGCTGCCACTCCTCCTCCCTCCTCTTTGGAGGTGTTCCCCTCCCAAGTCTTGTGGTAGCTGTCTCGTGTGTCCCAGCCAACCAGAAATCCCAGATTTAGGGATACATGGTCCATCAGCCTGCCCACCTCTTGTCCAAGTGACAAATGAAATGCTAAAATCCAAAGGGAAGGACTTTCTTAAACACCCAAGTACCTGCCTGAGAATGTGGGCTGATGTCTCCCTGAATTTGGAATTCCTGTTTCAGGGAAAAAACCCATAGATGTAAAGTCAAACACCACGATGGCAGAACAAGTGCCTGTATTTCCCCAAATATGCACTTCTTCCACCAATGAGCACTGCATTTGGAATTCACAGAGTGGACAGGGAGTGCAGAAGACATTTCCCAATCCTTCATGACCCATCAACGCTCAGCAGAAGAACCACAAGCCTCAGACACATCTCTCCAAGGGATCCAAGGGCTGAAATGGCAGCCACCAGTTCCATGTAAAAAGTAATAGGATGTCCTTGGGTTTTCACCTCACGTGGATTATCCCTCCCAAAACCTTCCCTGTGGACACTGACAAGTTTGATCAGAGAGAAATTTTCCAGCTCCCAGCCCTGTTTTGTGAGAAGAAGTTGCTTTCTCACAAACAGAACTGAGAACCAGGAGAAGTTTGTGTAAACCGTTTTATGTGTTTTTGTAAACTATGTTTTGCAGGTGGTGTTTTTACATCTTGTTTTTCCAACTTTGTTATTCTCAAGCGTTGTCGTAACTAACCATTGATGCTAAAAAAGTGTTCACCCAAAAACCAATACCTGTGCCCTGCTCTAGCGACCCTGGATACACAAAGAACAAAATTTTCTTAATAAATAGCTTTTACCATCTGAAGTTTATGCCACCATTTTTCACCGTCTCCGAACTCAACAACGACACCTCCCCACAGTGGTCACGGCAGCCCCAGAGCTTGCCATGGCCATGTGTCAGCAGAGCCTGGGAGCTTGTCAGGGTCAGAACTGGAAGGGCTGGGGTGATTAAAAGCTGGGTGATTACAAGGCAGTGATTCTCCCCTCGGAGAGACACTGGGTGATCCGTCTGAGTGTGGGCTGGGAATTGTTTGGCTGTGGAGGGAGCACCACCCGTGGGAGGAATCCATTAGCATTTTGGTCACTGCATATTCATGCTCCGAACCACGTGGAACAAAGAGGGGACACATGGGGAAGCCCTGCTTTGCCAAAAGCCCTCTGACACCCACAGCTGCTCCCGGTGCTGGTGGCCAGAGCCAGCCCAGCTCCTGTGGCATGGGACATGCCAGATCACCTGTCCCTCTGGGTGCCTTTCCACCCCACAGGTTCTTCCCACTGCCTGAAGAGCAGCTTTGCTGCAATTCCGTCCTCTGGTTTCTCATCCCACTCAAAGCAGGCACAGGGAGCAGATGAATCCCTTCTTCCATGAATGTTCTGATGTCTCATCCCTGGACTTCTCTGAGCAACCCAGGTTCCTCCAACCTGCCCTCAGGTGGTCCCACTTAGAGGAAAACCCAGCCAAGCTCCACAGGGAAGAGGATGCAAAGAGGAAAACAGCTTCCATCTCTAACACCAAGAGCTGATCCAACTCATCCCAGGGACAGAACATCCATGAGATAACATCTCCTGTGAGACTGACACAGGAGATGCACTCAGAATAGCACAGATCCCTTGAAAGCACAGCAATGCATTCTCCTCACCTTTTTCCTCTCTGGAAGTTCATCAGGAAGGAAAAGGAAATGACCTTACCCCCTGAGAAGGTCTCATGGACCTTGCGAGGGGGCAGCGTGGTCTCCACAGGAGCTCTGGCGCAGGAAGAGGCAATTGTCTCATTAGTTTGAGTTGTATGTTTGTTTTTCTGACCACTGCTGCTCCTTTCAACTCTCCCCGTCCCCTCAGGCAAAAATCACTTGCACAGTCTGTATTAAGCTTTGCACTAAGCCTCCTCTTAGATTACAATTCTCAGCAAACCACCAGGGTGCAAGAAACATAATTAAATACCTTGCTTGCTCTGTAAACAGCCAGTCCCCAGAGAAGGCAGCCCAGGACTCCCCAGATGGGCTGCCCAGAAAAAGTCTCCCCAGCTTCAAGGTGAGACTGGAGTAGCCACAGCAGTTGAATTTCTGCCCCTGAGACATGATCCCACCAGGCCATGCAGAATGCCAAGAGTGGAGTAACCCAGAAAGGATAAAAGAAGTCATTTTAGCGATAAAAGTGACTCAAACTGATAAAAAGTAATAACTGTGCAAAGTGGGGAGCCACTGCCCTGAATGCATTGCTTTGAACATAAAACTCATCAAAAGCATTTAGTTCTCATGTAATTTCTCCAGAATGCCTAATCTAATATCTAATCTGTTCCTGACAAAGCCCTGGGAATGGCCTGCGAAGGAGCGCAGATGTAATCCAGCAGTGCTACAAAACCCTTCCACGCGATAAAAAATAAAAAACTGTGTTACAAAATCCTCCTCAGACTTCACCTATCTGGAATACTGTCTGGGAATGCCAGAGGTTTCCCTGTCGCTGTCTCTGGAGAGCCTTCCCACAGCTCCCAGCCACCGAATGGATCTCAGGAGGATAATTAAAGCGGCAAACTCGAGGCAGAGTGATGTGTGGATCAGAGCACCTGTGGGAAGTGCTGGAGGGATGCTCCCTGGGGAAGGGTGAGGTGAGTCTCCGAAGACTGGGGTGATCAAGCACACGGTTTTTAGTGAATTTTGGTGACTTCCGCAATTATCCGAGTGAAGGAGATAAAAGTAATGGGGGGGGAAAAAAACCCAAAAACCAGAAGAATCCTCAGGCTTCATGAAGGAAGTTCACAAGTTCACCAGGGAAGATGAATTATGGAGTTTTTTCACTTCCATCTTCGACTTCCAACAGTCGGTGCCAGCCTGGATTTGTCCCCATTTCTAATAATTCCACCACATCATCAGCTAAAGAATTTCTGCAGGAGTCCAACCAGAGCCACTTTTTGAGCAGAACCGAGGCTGTCAGAGATCCTTTGACATCCCAGCAGTGTCTTGGGACACAGGCAGCGTGGCCAGGGCAGAGCAGGACACCAGGTGTGAGCACAAACTGCGTGGAGCCATCGAAGAGCAGAACTCCAAGGCCCCAGGAAGGGAATGTCACCTTCAGCTCCAGCAGACTTGTGCAAGGAGATTTCTTCAGCCCTCAGCAAAAGACCTGTGGCGCTTTCAGAGCAAACCATGACGTACCTGGCTGACCATGAAGTCCAGATGTTCTCCAGAACCTGGGAAAACCTCACTGAACATCTTCAAAATGTGAAAGCAGAAGGAATTTGGGCACAACACCCAAAACGTTCTCCTTGACAGACAAACCCACTTTGCTCTCCCCCATGTCATCTGCACTGCATGACCCACCAGTGCTTGGGATGCTGATGGGAATTTATGATGCCATTGTGCTAATTTAAAAGCTTCTATGAGGCCTTCCTTAAACAATCAAACATTTGGGGTGATGTGGTTATTAATTGCCTTTTCAGCTGTTGCATTAAATAACGAGACACCCGTATGGAACTGGGGGAGGGGGAGGCCACAGTAGCATAAAGGAAAGGAAACCAGGGAAATGTGAAACTTTCATGTGAGATAAGAACCTCATAACACTGTTATTATATCCCTCTGCAGTCAGGCGGTCTCCTGGTTTTAATAAAATCTCATTTTCCTTAAATTTTCCCATGTGGCCAACGTATTATGTGTGGAGTTTAATGTAGCAGGATATGATCTAAACTTAGACTCAGGTGGTCTGAGCCCTCTGGAACAGACTGGTTGGATTGTCAAGCCCTGATGGGGAATATAAACAGCAATAAAAAGCTCTTCCCTTTTTTTTCTTTTCTTTCTCTTTTCCAAGATCTGAAAAGATCTTACTATATTCAATTAATGATCCAGCCAGCCAGCCCAAATCAAAGAGACATGCATGCAGCCAGGAAGGGAGGGAGCACAATCAACACTCACTTTTCCTTCTTGGAAGCAACAAAGAAAGGAAAATATTAAAAAAAAAAAAAAAAGTTTCGAGATTTTTGCAAATGATTGATTCCTACGTTTTGGCTGGATTTTGAAATTATTTTTATTTTCAAGGATATTTGTTTCAGTGAACCTCTCCAGCTCTATTCCCCGCAGAACTCCTTTAGGTTTTCATTAGGATAGGGATATCACGTTCATTAGGATCACTGGTCCTGATGAATTCATTTTTCTTGTCACATACGATTCCGTAAGTGGATTTCACTTACAGTTCCAAGGGTGATCCTCTGTCACACAGCATCACTCAGCAGATCTTTAAGAAATATTCCTGAAATTGGATGGATTTCAGTACAGAGAAACATTCTCTGCAACAGCTCCACCTGAGAGCATCGGAGCATTTTGGTTTTTGGTTTTTTTGGTTTGTTATCAAGGATATATTCCATTAAATTGCATGTTCCTAAGAGCAGCTCACCTAGAGGAATTTCCAGAGCTCATGCAGCACCAAAGGAAATTCTTTGTTCTGGTTGTAAAGCTTAGCCCAGCCAAGTTCTGATTTTATTTGCAGCATTTCTTACCCTGTGCTATTCCTCCAGACAGTTCCAGGAGGCAGATCCAGAGTGTTGCTGCAGAAGGGAGAACATAGGGGGCAGCTAAACAAGCCATGACGGATCCATGGTGCCCTGCTGAGCATCCATTTAGCAATTTCTGTCCCTGGCTGCAGCCTTCCAAATACAGAATCTCACAGTCAGATATCCCAGGACTAACTGGCACGACTTCCTTGGTCTGCATTAACTGGTCATCCCAGTCAAGGTCAAAACAGGTCCCTTCAGACGAGGACACAGGGGAAAGGGAACCTATTCAGAGCCTGGACTGCGTGGTGGGGATGTTTAGGGTGTGATAATTGGGATCAAGTTGGTGAATATGGGCACAAAGGAAATGCCCAAGGAAGGAAAGGTGACAAATCCTGAGCACCCATCTGCTCTGACCACAATATTTCTGACAACCTGAGGGAACTTCAGCCTCCTCTATGAAGCCAGCAAGACATCACCCTGCATGTGGAGGTGGGGAAGCTCAGGACACTGGAACAGGATGCCCAGAAAAGCTGTGGAGTCTCCTCCTCTGGAGATAATCAGAGCCTGCCTGGATGTGACTGTACAATCTGCTCTGGGTGATCCTGCTTTGGCAGCAGGGTTGGACTCTTTATCTCCAGAGCTCCCTTCAATTTGGTGATTCCATGAGGCAGAGAAGGATTAAATGTCAGGGTCTGTGGCAGAGGGCTCAGAGGGTCTCGTTTTCCTGCTTCCAGGGTTACTTTGCAACAAGATATGGACGCTTGTGGAGGGAGCAGGTCTCCACTGGAAATCCAAGGTGTGTTGTCCTCAGTGCTTCCCTCAGCAGCGAGGATAATTTGGAAGCTCCCTACCTCCAGCTGATGTTCCTGAGCCTCCCTCCTGTCCTGGAGAACATCACCTCCACCATGGTGCCCCTCCATGCAACTCCAAGAAGGGGAACACAGATGGTGCCAAAAACAACAGCCTAAAATACTTCCCAAAAGCAGAACCACACTTTTAAGAGGCAGCTTGGTTCTTTCAGCTTGGAGGAGGCTGAGGAGACACTCACCAAGGGCTGTAGGTTTCTCCTGAGGGGCAGTGGAGGGGCAGCTCCAATCTCTCTTTGTGACCAGGGACAGGACCCGAGGGAACAAATGGAGCTGTGTCAGGGGAGGTTTAGGTTGGATATCAGGAACAGGTTCTTCCCCTAGAGGGTTCTGGGAGGCACTGAACAGCTCCCCAGGGAATGGTCACATTCCTGAGGCTGCCGGAGCTCCAGGGGTGCTTGGACAATGCTCCCAGGGATGCACAGGGTGGGATTGTTGGGGTGTCTGTGCGGGGCCAGGAGCTGGACTGGATGATCCTTGGGGAGCCCTTCCTGTTCAGGGTATTCCCTGATGGTGTGGAACTGCAGCTGCCATTTATAACTCAGTGTTTTGAAGACACCAAGTGGACAAAGGTGCAAAGAGGGCAGGACTGTCTCATGTCACAGGAGGGGAACAATGGTCTTCAGAGTGAAATCCCACCCTGCTCCTTGCAGAGATGCAATAATTACTGCAAACCAGAAACCCTCTGGTCTGTGTGGTTTATACCCACGTTGTGCTTCTGTAAATGGTCCTGGTCAGCAACAGATGGGACCTTTGGGGACTCATCAAAAGCTACAGATATTTTACATCAGAGCTGGGAATTGCACCTTGAACTCCTAAATCGCAGCCCAAAGCATTAACCAGGGGCTCATCCACTTATATTAAAACAGTGGAAACATTGCCTCCCTGAGGACTTGTCTTCTGGAAAAACTCACTGCCTTTAAATTCACACTCTGTTATGCTCTGGAAGAACATTCATGTGTCAACAGCTAAGCAAAAATGATTAAAGATAACTGTTTCCTATTCCCCTGATTGTAAAAAAAAAAAAAAAAAAATTAAAAAGAAGAATAGCATCAGACAAAGACAACTTTAAAATCCCTTTTTCCATTTCCTACATGAATAGACACAATGGGGTACCCCAAGCCCGCAGCGTTCCCCATCAACCTGCTGAAACAACTCACTGAGAGTTGTTTCAAAATACGTCTGGAAGGAAGAAAATCTTTTTGAATGAGCACCTTTCAAGCCGTGTCAAGTGAACACAGGCTTTGTAACCGAAGGGGCGTTGAGCAAGATGCAGCTCATCAAGACTCAGAATTGCACGGCTTAGATCTGAGGCCCGGGAGGCCATTGCCTTCCAGATAAAATGCTCTGAGGGTTTTGATCAATCTCAGATAACGCTGAACCCCAAGAGGGAAAATTAGTAAAAACTGGTCAACTGATCTCCCAGTCTAGCAACAGCGTAAGAGCTAATCTCCCTTAATCTGATTCAATGGACTCGACTTAACATCCCCTGCCCTTTCATTCTTCGTGGGGGAATAGAGAGGGATGAAATCAGCTCCTTTCCGCTCCCTGATTGCGCTCAGGTGGTGCAGACCTTCCCTCACCCCCTCCTCTCCCACCCACAAAGTGCCACCCCAAGACTGTTCTTCCCCTGCCATCTAAGGTTTCACCCCACCTGGTAAACAGGGAGCTCTCCCCTCCATCCCCCTGCTGTTGCCCCCCACGCTTTGAAGTCTCCGGGAGCTAATTAGATCACTTGATTGGAGCAGGAAAAGCGGGATACAGCCTAGAGCAGTGTTTGCTTACGGGGGAACTCATCCTGCCTGCGTGCTTGCTCTTCATCAAACATGAATGTCAACAAAACCTCACTTTCCTCTTTCATGAATTTTGAAAGAGCTCTTTCTGGTTTCTATTTTTCCTCTAATTTTTTTTTTTCCCCCCTTCATTTCTTCCTCCTCTTCCCTTGGGATTCCCAGAAGGGAAACGGCTGAGTTTTATTACGGAGGTCACTACATCAGGCCTGTGAGTTTGATGGTCCACAGCCTTCCTCGTTGCCTCTTGACCCCCTATAAAATTATTATAAAAGCCTTTCACGTGACACCAATCATACAACAACCCCCCCAGGAGAGAGGATGAGCAGAGGCTGCCCACAGACCCCAAATGCAGCAAAAAAAAAGGAGCAACACAGATCCCCGGCAAGAAGAAAACGACACATTTCCCTTCCAGAGGCCAGAAAAACACCCCTGGATGTTTAACACCAGTTAAAACCACGGATGAGGACATCACCTGGACAAGGCAGTCTCCGAATCACATCCTAATGAGCCATAAATGATGAGAAAGTTGTAAACAACCAGGCTGTGAAATTGCAAGTTTGGCACCTGAATTCACCCTCTCTGCAGTGCTGGGATTGAGTTACTTTGGGCACTTTCTTCTGCAGGGATGATAAGATGAGCCTGGCTGATTTCAGTCGTTTCAGGGTCTTACTCCAACAGATCTGAGCTGTACTATTGAGAGTTTTCCAGATCCGTGAGGAAAATTTTAATTCCAAACAAGAAAAAAAATGTGGAAGACTGGGGAGACTTTTTTAAATAGTGACTTTTCTTTAAATCGCACCAAATTACATTTTTACCTTTATCTGACAGCATGGAGATAATATTTTACTGCACACAAAGCCCTCTTTAGGAGAACTTTTCCACTTAAAAATTAGGCTTTTGCTTTTTATTGCTTCTTAATATTTTTTTTACTGAAAACCATATCTTCTTTATTCTTCATTTATCACCCCCTTTTGTTAAAAATACCAGTAGAGAGGCTCCCCCTACACACACTTCTCCCATTACCACTTTGTTTCTATTGCCCTTTCTCTGTTTATTGATTACAGCAAGAGCCAATCTATTTTTTTTTCCTTTTTCTTCCCCCACTTTTTTTTTTTTTTAAACGGTTATATATCACTGAGCCTTACAGCCACAAAGAACAAGCATTTGGAAACTGGTCTGAGCTCCACATGCTCAGTGGGCCAACGAGGATTTAATTCAAAGGCTCCTAGAATCAATACTAGCCTTTGACTTGTCCTTATTTTATCCTTGTTGATGGTTGATGTCTGTTGTCAAAACTCCTGGAAGGCGTCTGCTGTGATTTGCTGTAGTGGCTGTGGAGACTTTAATGAGCAGAATCGTTCTTATATTTGAGATCACCTTCAAAATCCATTACCTGCTCTCACTAGAGAGATCTTGGAAATCTTCCACGTGGAGAAGCAACCAAACACCTCCTGTTGAGCTGCTTTCTCTTTTATGGTTGGACTCATCCTTCCTTAAATTTGCCACTTTGCAGCCCCACAGCTCTGGTGAGCCCTTCTGCCATCCCTGAGGAGCTGCGGGCAGGGTTTGGGGACATTCACCCTCCTGCATCCCTCAGGTTCCAAGCTGGCAGGCCCGAATTTCACATCGGTCTGGTAGTTTTTCCACAGGAATATTTCAAAGAGCATCCCAAGGTGACAAGGAGCCATTATCCCCAGGAGATAATCAAAACTGTCCCTTGCTCTACCCAGGAGACAATCAAAAGGCGAAGATTTGCCCCAGGAAACATTCACTGGTGAGTCACACACAAAACCCCACTGCGCCGAGAGGACTTAAAATCTCCCTTTAAGGAGCTCGCTAAACCCATCCCAATTCTGCGTTTCTTCAGACAGAACAGCCCCACCTCTGATAAAAGCCCAAGATGAGACTGGATCTTTATCACCCTGTTTTGGTCTGCAGCCCTGAGCGAGCTGAGAAACAGCAGTTGTTTTTTTTTTCTGGCACTTGTTTCAACTGAGCCATAAAAACTCTCACAGCAGCCCCGACCACGAGCCCTCCTGTTTGTTGAATGGGTGCCTTCCGTGTAATTTACCTTCTGCTTAATCGTTCTCATGCACACGTTAATTGTTCTCCTACATGAGCGGGATACTAATCGGGGCTCAGATAACCCCTCCATCCTACTTTACATGCCGGTTCACGCTTTCCCTTATTTTAACTGGAGCCGTTTTTAATTCCAGTTAGGAAATTGATTATTCACACTTTTATTTGCCTTCTTTAAGAAGAAAGCGTAAGGAGCGCGAGAGGAATTGTAAATGCCTGGGTTAAGACCAGGAATGGAAACCCTGCATGTCAATGTGTGCGTGTGGATGTGTTGTGTGCAGGAAGGGACAGGCAGGGAAACGTCCCCATCGCGTTCCTGATCAATATTTGGGATGCTTTTTGCAGCAAAGGTGCTGAGGCCAGGTCAGCAGGGCAGGGAGGATATAAAGCTTTTTAGGTTGGCAGAAGGGCTGCAGGCAATCAGAGGGGAAAAAAAAAAAGTCTCACCCAGCACTTCTCTGTTTTTGCGTGCAAAGCCTGTGCAGGTCTCGGGGGGTTCTGAAATTGAGGAGAGCTTGGGAACATCAGAAGTGGAGCTGTGCACCAGGTGGGTGGGTGGAAATGGCCGTAGAATAATAAAATGGTTTGGGTTGGAAAGGTCCTTAAGGATCACCTAATTCCTAAACCTCCCTTGCCATGGAAGAGCATCTTCCACCAGGCCAGGCTGCTCTGAGCCTCATCCAGCTTGGCCTTGAACATCTCCAGGGTCCCCTGGTTTCAGTCACTGGAAGCGTGGAGCTTGCTTGTTCTCAGCTCCTGCTGGGGTTTGCTTAGGAGCAAGAGGGTTTTAAAGCAGATATTCTGATCCCAAAGCCCTCAGTGACCCCTCAGACCTTGTAGCTTTGTCTAGAAACCCTAAACTCAGGCTCCACTCTGCTCTCCTGAGCTGGTCACTCATCTCCCTCAGCCAGTAGAGAAAGGGCCAACTCTGTGCATCACCCACCTGGGCTCTTTTGAGTTGGGATGAGATGGTTTCTGCTCAGAAATTCCCCTTCTTCCCCATAAAAAAATGTATGGGATGGCTGCACCCTATGGAGACATCACAAGGCTTTTGAAGACAACCTAGGCTTCGTAAGATTTCCCCCAGAGTATTGGAACTTTTCCAAGGGAATTACAGAAAGCAGGCAAAAGGATCTGCTGAAAAACTCACAGCAGGAACAGATTTCAGCTATGGAAAAGCAGAAAGATACTGGATGTGTCCAGAGAAATCCCCCCCAAAAAAAATGTTTCTCTATTATCCAGGTGGCTCATTCAAAGCTGCAATTTAAGTTTATCCTCACATTCCATGCTTCTGTGCAGCCTGAGGTTTCCAGATAAACACCACCCCTCATTACATGGCACAGTGAGTGGTAGGAAATATGGCATCGTGTCATTCTCTGGCAAACGTGGAAAATGGGCAAATCCTCTCTCAAATGAGGAAAATTGCAATTCTCTGGCAAATTTGGGGCTGTTGTTGCTGGAGCAGAGGAGAACAAGCAACCAAACCACAGCAATAACCAATCCCAGCTGGTATATTTTCTTTTCCAGTATTCTTCTCCTCCTTTATTTCATTGGTTTTTTGCTTTTGATAGAAATACCAGAAATCTCTGCACGGTCCACATTCTTCTGAAAATAAAACCTGCTCAGTAAAAAAGCTGGCTTTGTGCTGAAAACAATAACAAGGAATGAAGCTATTTTAGGCAGATAATGCTTGGCTGGCTCTTACAAAATCCTAGAGGAAGGATCCAGAGCCTGATTCTGTGTTCACATGCATGGACAGCCTTGGCTTCCTCTTGCACACTTGAATCCACAGAGGTCAAATCCTCAGCCTGGTTACATGATGCGGACAAACTCCACCCTTGGGATAAGAAAACACACCAAAAAAAAAGGAACTTTTCTTTCCTTTTGACCTGCTTAAGACTCAAACCCAGGAGTCAGAAGCCAGCTTGGTGCATTCACCAGTATCCATCTCTGTCTGGACACGCTCCGATGAAGTAACAACAGCAGCAGAGTCCAGATGCATTTGAGATAGGCTGGGTATCCCAGTGCAGAACGCAGCAAAACCCCACTCCCCGAGCCTGGCAGGGGCAGTAGCATCTTTATTTCAATCTGGTTTCTACTTTTCTGGCTGAATGCACCAGGAAGTTCCATTATCAGACGTGGAATGTTTGGTGCCGCTGAGCTGGAACCGTGTTTCTGATATCATCGACCATTAGGAACCAGGCCTTGCCTGTGATTTCCCAGGCACCTTCAACTCTCTGTTAAACAAGAGAGGACTAAGACTCCTGGAAGCTGTGGGGATTTGAGGCTCCTGCTCTGCCTGCACAGCCGGGAAAGTCCTTCCCTTAGTGTTTACAATATGCTTTAAACTCCCCTTTTAGTAACCTGACTTTTCAAGCAGGTAGTTGAGGACACAAATAAATGCTCTTTCCTGCTCTCAGCAAGCAACACTGCCAGGACCCATCCTGTCCTTTCACTCCTGTTCCCTGCAGGTAGTGTATTGCCAAATCCCAGTGGGATAAAATTGCTTGGATGTGGGCTGAAAACTCAAAAATCAAATCCTTTTCCTCCAAACGACTGCAGTTTGGAATTGCCAAATTCTGCCTGCCTTTTCCTCCCCCTCCCAGACTGGAAGCTGACCAGCAGGCAAGGATTTACTTTGATAAAAGTGGAGGTGACAGCATTGAGTCCATAAAAAACCAACATCTGCCCTCAAATTTCCCTCCGAGTAACAGATATGTTAGGTACTGTCTGCAGACAACAACCCTCTCTAAAGAACATCTGCTCTGGTGAACACCAGTTGTGACTTCTCCTCCTGGAAACCTCTATAAATAACCATGCACTGAGGGCTGAGTTAAAACCTCATTAAATTTGGAAAGCCTGAGAACTGCTCTTTGCTCAGCATCCAGGAAGGGGAGGAAAAGAAGCAGTAGAAGGCAATGCCCCAAAACTAAATCCATGTGCAATGTCAGACCAGGAGCCCCAGAGGCCAAGCCTGATGGGAAGGCACATGGATTCAGATACTGGGAATTTGATGAAGTGCCAGAGACATAAAGAAATCAGGCTGGGCTCCCCATAGATAGCTGGAAGGGTGGAGGGAAAGTTTTTAGGCAAAGTGCTAACTAGAAAAAGGAACCACAAGCAACTTTACTCCCGTTGTTTGATTGCCAGACGTATTCAGGGAGCAGAACTTTATGCATCCTTTATACGAGAGTGGGATTTCATCAAAGGGATAATAACTGCATCATCAATTTCTCCTTTGAAATGAAACCCAAACATTGCCTGAATGCAGAAGCCAACAGCAGTAGCAATAACAGTGCTGGAAAGAAGTCTGTAATTGCAATGCCATAAACCATAATCTTTGTTTTAGAAATAACACCTGCTCTCCAAGTGACTTACTCTCCGTGGTGCCACCTCTAGAAACTCCCTGCTAGCGGTGGCAGCCGGCTTAGGAGCTCATATAAAACGCTCAAGCACCCCCGCCTCGTGAAAACATATTAACTAAATGGAGCTGCAGGCTTCATTCCTCTTTCCTAGAAGATGATTCCTGCCTCCAGCTCCACTCCTCGTAATTTATTTTCCCTTTTTAAGTGCTGATATGCACGNAAAAAAAAAAAAGAAATGCTTTTCTGATTATAGTGGAAGAGAGAAGGCTGCAGAGCTGCTTTGCTGCTCTGCATGGGAAACTTTAGTTCACTTCTCTCCAATGAAGATTTCTTTTTTATCTCCTTCGGGTGTTTTCGTTTTTGGCTGGGTTGTTTTTCAGTTGGTTTGGGTTTTTAGTTGAAAGCTCAGACATACTTATTATCCTCTCCATCAAGCAACCTCACAGCTGCAAAAATGAGGGGAAAGTTATTAGCCCAGAGAGCAACAGGGACTTATTTAAAGCAGGGGAGGAAGAGGGTTTGTGCAGCTCGCTGGGAGAGGATGGGAATGGAGCAAATGACTGCTCTGAAGGGGGGCAGACGGAGTTCAAGCCAGTCCAGAGTTCAGGGCAAAGTGAACTGAGGATTTGTGGAAGGCACTGGCTCAGTGGTCTGGGCTGCAGATCTGCTTTTCCTGCTCCTCATTCTCCTCCCTGGGTCCTTCACAGAATATCCTGAGTTAGAAGGGACCCACAAGGATCATCGAGTCCAACTCCTGGCCAGCACGGGACACCCCCAAGAATCCCACCGTGACCCTGACATGAAAATCATGGAAATGGGATTGCCTTTTAATGAGGAACAGGGTAAATCAAGAGCCTCTGCGTGAACTGGCACTACGAAGGGGCACAACCCTCTTCAATCCCTGGTGGTTTTATGTTCCCACCCCTTTTTCCCAGAGCTGCCAGTGGGAAAGCCACCATCCACTTGCCAAACCCTTCACCAAGAAAACTTGGGTGTAAGAGCTCATTCTTGCCTCTGTAGAGTCTACCAATAAATTTCTTATTGACCACAAGGCTTCAAATTGTGTGCTTGGAAACCCCCTTGTGGTTTGTGAGACTTTAATGGGATAATATAAAAGAGAGGGCAAAAGGCACCACGGAAAAAAAAAAAAGGATGGAGTGACAGGTAGATGTCTGCCTTTGCAGAAGGAGGGGAGGATTTTTGGGATTGAAATAAAACTCACCCAACGTGGCTGCAAGAGAATTACTCTGCACATTGCCCGGAGCCTCCCAAAGTAACAGGAGTTTCCCACTGACTTCAAAGGGCTGTAGACAAAGCCCACAGAGAGTTTTTCACTTCCCTGTGCTGACAGAAAAGCGAAAATTGCAGGAACTGAAGCAAATCTTTTCTCCTCCATTTGTGACATGCAGGGATTCCCCAGACAGGGCTGTTCCTCCACGGTACAATTTTGTCCTTAGGAGAGGCACCAGGAGAATGGACTTGAAAGGAAACTTGGAGTTTATCCACAGAGCATGTAAAGCAAAGCAGAGGTGACTCTGGAGCACTACAGAATCCAGGCTTAACATTTAGGGTAAGTTTGGACCCTCTGCTTCCCCTGCCTTATTCTGTGCTTGCCTTTGAGTAGGATCAGCCATTCGTGAGGACTGAGTGAAACTCAACAGTGAAACCAGAATGTGAAAGAGTCACAGGAAGCCTTTTCCTTCCTGAGGTCGGAATATCAGCCAGGACACACCTCACGTTCACATCTGACCTAGTACCATGACTTAACAACTGACATGAGCTGTGATGGCTCCTACTGATGCCAGAATGATTTTTTGCTTTTTCTTTTATACCCCTCTTACAAACTCTTTTATGGTTTTATGTATTCTTAGTGCTTTTAGCCCACACACTTGTAATTTTCCAAGTCTGATAACTTAGCTCAGCCCACTGTACTGTTAAACCAAGAAACCAGTCTAGAAGGCCCAGACACCAAGGACCTCTCCAAAACATATTTTTGTGAACTAAGATAGGCCCATCCAGGGGGAAGGTTCCTCAGAACAGGAGGTTCACTCGAGCCTCTCATTAGAAAATCTTTGATAAATATGTTAATTTTGCAAGGACTATAATTGTGTGTATTTTGGTGTGAAAGGTAGTGCATTTTTCAGGGCATTCCACCTGGACCAAGTTCTGCACCCAAGAATCCTAAAACAAATACCAAAGTAAAAACCCCTTTTCCCCATAAACAGTGTTTTAATTTTAATTTTAAGACCAGGGAAAGGCAACACTACAAATCACAGAATCACCAAAGCACTGAGGGTGGAAAAGCCCCCAAAGACCATCGAGTCAAGCACTGCCAAGCCCAGCACTGAACCACATCCTGCAAACCAAACCCACCCAACCCTCTGCTCTCAGGGCAGAAGTTTCCCTTTTTGGTGGTCCCAAAGGACCAAGCCCAGGAGTGCACCCTGCTACTCTCACTCCCCAACCCCAAAGTCTCAGCTCCAGCTTCCTCCTCCTCCTCTTCCCACAGCACTGACAGAACTGATGTGGCCTTTCTTTGCCTCCAGCCCCGGTGCTCTTTTCCCAGCTCTCTCTGTGGGACTTTTGTTCCTCCCAACAAAGGGAGACGCTCTGTTCCCCAGCCAGGGAGCTCCTTTTCCCTTCTGGGTCCTGATGAAAGGAGCGACACTTGAAACCAGCCCGGATGGCTCTGGCCCTGTTTCTAATTAGCACATCATCTGCTCGCTTCTAAAAACAGCCGCCCGCATGTGTGCCTGGAAGGGGAGCCGCTTGCAGCAGCATCTCCCTCTCCAAGCAGCCTGGAATCAGCCTGGCTGGGCCACCTGGACACGCACCAGGGCATCTGACGTGGTTTTGTAGCCCCAACGCATCCACGGGGCACCCAGCAAAGCCAAGCAGGGTGATTTTGCCCCGAGGGAAAGCAGCTGAGCAGGCAGACTCCTTGTCCCTTACCAGCCAGGGAGCTCTCACGGCCATCAAAAGTCTCCTTGGAGTTTCTCTCCACGCTTCAAGTCTCGTGTTGGGATGCCCAGATTGTGTCTCAGCACTTCAAATTGACACCTGAACTGCTTTTACCCAGGGCACAGATCACAAAGAAGCAAACTGGGATGGGGGTTTAGGGTGGGATTTGTAGCTGGAAACAACAGTTTGGTCATAGAATCTTTAGGGCTGGAAGAGACCTCTAAAATCAAGTCCCACTATTATCCTAAGGTGTATGTTCTCTCCCATTATGATTAATTTCTTTTCTTTACAATAATGTCCTGAACCTACCTTCCTTCCTTCCTTTCCTTCCTTCTTTTTTTTGTTTTTTCCCTTTTCCCCCTTTTTTTTTTAGCTTTTTTCCTTTTTTTCCCTTTGTTTTAATCTTCCCCTTTTTTCCGTTTTTTTTTCCCTTTTTCCCTTTTTTCCCCCTCTCCATTTTTTCCTCAAAATTCATTAGGCAGCACAGCAGGAGTTCAGCCATTGAGGAACTTCTTGCGATGCAAAAAATATCGTGTGCCATCTCCGGGAACAGATATGTGTGGGAGAGAGGTAATTACTGCTCTCCGTATCTGTCTTTGGCTGTGGAATTAATCCACGGAGAGCACTGAATTAACTTAAGGCCGGGGAGATCTGAGGATTGTTTCTGGCAGTGTGTCCCAGCGATGCCGGACCCGGTGCGAGCCTTTGGACAGGAGCCAAGGCTGACTGAGAGCCAAAGGCAGGGCAGCAGCCACGGCAGGAACACAGACAGGCTCTGGGAGGGATGCACACGAGAAATTAGGGGAGATCCACTGCCCCATCCACGCTTCCAGATCATAAAGAACCCAAAAATCAAGCTGCGTGTTAAAGATCTGTCCTTAAATCTGTCATAGGAAGAGAGAGGAGGGTGACAAGGAAAACGTCAGAAGGGTAGGAAGCATCAGGTCCAGGTCAGCGAGGCAGCATGTAGGACCAGGAAAAGGATTATATTCTCTCCACCCTGTCTCCTGTTTCAGATCTGAGCCCAGTCTAATCCAGCCTCTCCTGAGCTTTACTTCTACAGCAGCAGTGAAGTGGGATTTTTTATCTTTTTACTGTGAAGCAGCCACTGTGCCCTGTGAAATCTCTGTTTCTGTCTGGAGTGAAGCAGGAAGGGGACCACAGATGGCAAATCTCCAGTGAGGTGTCCCTGCCTGTGGCACAGGGACTGGAGTGAAATGGTCTTTAAGGCCCCTTCCAACTCAAACCATTTTAGGATTCTATTAAAAAAGAAGCAAAGGTTCAAAGAAAGGACAAAGGGTGAATGGTAAAATTCACATATTTGGGTCCTGTTGTCTCTCCAAAGCTTGGGTCTTCTTCAAAGTGAGGAATCAGAGATGGGAAGCATAAATTTGTATCCATATTGTACCTTTCATTATAGTCTTGAATTAATAATTGGGTCAATCCTGGGCTTTAGGGCTGTCAGGTAAATACTGGATGTGCTCCAGCCTGGATTCAGCTTCCTACAGAGAGCAGGGGCAGCCTTTGAGCGTAGGCAAGGCTCCACATCTTGCTTATGACTTCTCCAAAGTTCACGTTCCAAATCCGAGTTCGGCTGAGAACAGAAGACACATAATCCCGATCCATTCCTGACCCCAGGATCCATGCCTCCCACTCATCAGCTTTCCAGATTCATTCAGTCTATCCCTGCCCAAATATCCTTCCTCCTCCTCTGCCAGCGTGGGATGCTCCACATGCCCGCAGAGGTTGGCTCCAAGGCCAGCTCTGCCAGCTTGCCCACACGGCATGGCCGTGGCCCTCTCCGAAGGTATCGGGGTTGTGCAAGCTGTGGGATTTCCTTTCTGAGCACAGCTCGTCACAGACTAAGATGTGATTTCTCTGAAGCTTTGCCCAACCAATCTCCAGCTTGCCGTAAACCCCTGGGGATATTGAGCTAAACGTGGTCCAGATGGCACTGGAGGACTTGAGACATCAGCAAGTCACATCCAGCCTAAGACAGGGATGTCTTTCCAGGGACTGCCCGTGCCCAGATGATGACAAGCAAAATCAGAGCTGACCCGAAAAGGAAACTGAGCTTTCCCTCCCCTCAACGCTGCCTCTGCTTCACGAGACTGTTTCCAAACCTATCCACTCCCTTGCTTTTCCTTTCACAGTTTCTTCACAGCTCCATCTCAGCCAGAAGTTGAGCCATCTGATCTCACATGAGAAAGACTTTTCAGATGTGAAATCTGGCTCAGTGGCAAACCTGAAAAATCTCAGAGGCAAATTGGGCACGTTGGGTTCACCACCAAATATCCCAAAGGTCCACATGTGTCGCCAGAGAAGAGCTGAGTGCTGGACACTTAATGAACCCTCTGAGATTTGTCCAATGTGGCACAGATCTTCTTAAATCTGTTAAAAATCTCTCCCTTACTAACCACACTTCCTGTTCTCCCTGTTAGAATTCACCTGGCAGCGGCAGCTTGGGAGGATTCAGTCCATGCTGAAGGATGTCATGGCATTCTCAGGCGTCCATGAGCAATGGATGAAACAGGGATACAGCAAACAGACTCACATCTCTGGAGAATTAACACAGAGTAAACTACACCGAGTGACCTTCCCCAAATCCCAAGGGACTGTGGCAGGATCTCGTGCATGAGCTCCCATGTCGAGTGGTGACAGGGATTTCCACTGAGATAGAGAGAGAGAGAGGAGGCTGCTGTGCTGTTTTAAGTTGTTTTATTCATCTGAAGGCAAAGTCCGAGGGCAAAAAAGTCTGAGCAGAAGCAGCGGCAGAGCAGCCTTAGCAAAAAAGTTCTGTAACAGCAATATTCCTCTTCTTCTATCTCTAACACACTGGGATATACATTATATTCACTGACCAATCAGTACAGATTAACCAATAGCATAGAACACGATTCTAATTACTTCTTAGAACAAAACTTAATTCAATTTTACGAAAATGGTTGTAACTCTTAGACAAATTCCACGTAGAATCTACGCATGTGGTCTCTATCTTAGGTACACAACTTATCTAAAAAATGCCAGCAATGAAGCAATGTTTATATTTCATCTAAGACAGGGTACTCTGTGAAAGGTAACACTGCTATACCAAAAAAACTATGTTTAAGGGCTTTTTAACTGGACTAAGACAGTTTCTCAGCATTTAAGGCACTTAAACTAAAGTTTGTACTTCTATTTCATGTTTGGGCAGCTCAGCTTCTACAAGGATTTTGATTCAATCCCCATGTTTCAAAACCATCCCTGGGCCTGCAGAGCTGAGACCCAGAGGGGCTTGCATTCCAACGCTCCCAGTGCCTGACGGAGATGCTGAACAGAGATTGAGAAACCCCTGGCACGGAGTGTGCCCTCACATCACCTCCGAGCACTGCTGACATCCCTCAGCCTGCTCCATGCTGGGAACAATCTGCTGGATCAGTCTGCAGCCATTTCTCATCAGGAGAACTGGGAGCCACCTTCGGAATGTTCCCCTCCAAGCATCCCCATGCCCTGCCCTGAATGCAGACACAGTCCAGAGCCACAACAGTTGGTTTCCACAACGGTACCTGCTGGGGTATTTTTATCTCTGGTCCTCTCTGCATAAAATAAATCAGTAATTTATCCTTTGCCTGTGGGGTCCCTGATCAGGCCCCACCGAGGGGGTTTGTGCCCAGGATGCTTTTTCTTCTCAATCTCTCATCTCAGGGAAAAATAACAAAAGATTTCGTTGCTGCTTCAGGTTGTTTATTTTAGGTTATCAAGGGTTCAGGAACACAGAGTCACCACTGTGTTCCAGGGTCCAGGTGCCGAAAATGGCCACAGACACACAGAGCAGGGAGTTTATATATGGTTTATCATCAAATAGAAAGATTCTACATACATTATTTTGTTTCTAAATCCAATAACTATCAATATTATCAACAGGTCTCTTCTAAACTAAATTCCCTCTACCAATTACTACATGATAGGAACTGAGGTCACAGAAAAGGGAAGAAGAAGGAGAAGGACAATGCACTGACACCCAAAAATCTCCATCTTGGTCCCACATGAGGCAATTCCTAAAACTACAAACCCATTTTTCTGTGGCACATCAAACCTTCAGCTTTTCATTTCTTTGGTGCTTGCTGATCACCCAGAAGTGGAGGAAGCCTCTCCCAAGGGCTCATTTCGATGGCAAAGCCTTCTTGTGGAGCTTTGGGGATAAATTTGGTCCCCAGGAGAACAGGAAAAGCTATTTGACTTTGCTGGTCTCCAACATTTGCCCACGATTATTGATGAGAGAGCTCCGCATGCAGGTTCTCAGCGGGGAAATTGGGGATACACTGAGAGCTCCCATCTGTGCCCTGCCGGATCTGCACCTCAGCTCTTCCTTCCCTAACAAGGGGGATCGCTCACCACGGGGGGATTGTGAGCACAGGGATTTGGGAAAGGCTTAGGCGAGGAAGGGAGATTAACACGGCCTTGAGCTGTCTGGCTGGAAAACGTGGGAAGCACGAGAGAGATGTTTGCTGGATCCAACACTCCGGTGAGACAGGACAGTTGCTGCCTTTCCTCTCACCTACTCCATGGAAAGCTAAGCAAAAATTTCCTTAAGATTTAGTCTCTTGTGCGGTTTTTATTTATATTTTTTTATTATTCTCAGCTGGACCACAAGTGGCTGATGATTTTCATGGAGTGAATGGCCCTGCAGAGTGCTGGTTCTGGTCCCTCCTCTCTGGGAAAACTCTGCTCTGAGGGATTACCTGTTCCCTAAGGCAGGTGAATGGAGGATGCTGCATGGTTGGAGCCCCACAGATCTGGGTTAGCACCCCCCTTGTGACAGGCTCCCCATCTGACCTTGAACATGTTGCTTAGAGGTTCATCTCAGAGCCGATTAGGGGATTTGAAATAATTTTCCTTCAAACTAGCAGGAAGGGTTTACTTATGGTCAGGGGTTTTTTTTTTTCCCATTTCTCTTAAATCTGTTAGGTGGCTTCAAATACCTCAATCCTAATCTGCCTGGGTTGCAGATGCAGCCATCCATCAGATGCAACTTCTCTACACGATAATTAATGAATTTCAACGTCTTTGGACCTAGTGCATGGTCCCCAAATTGTATTTTCTCAGTCTGACCAGATAAACTGACTTTTCAGAGTCGAGTTTCATTGCAAAATGAACATAAACTGTGGTACCTGAAAGAAAAAAATCTGTAGGAGTGCTAAAAAAACACTTTTTGAGAGTGTCCAGACAGAGCAGACAGAAATGAGCTGCAAACACTGAGCAGCTCATCCCTTCACACCAATCATCCTCCTTGGCAGGACCCAGAGACCTCAGGCGACCTGGAATTGGACAAGATTTAAAAGCTCACCTTGGTCTTACCATGGAGCTGGAGCTAAACTTGCTATGAGATCTCCTGGGGTCTCCTCCAAAGGGAGCAATGCAAGCACAGGGAGGAATAGAAGCCACGCGATCAGCTGGCCAAGAGCTATATTTAATCTTGTCTCTAAATATTAATGCCTTTTCTGAGGCCAAATTAAAGCACAGGATTTTGTGATACTGGGGTGTGAGTTGGTATCTGATCGTGAGACAAACGGGAACAGAGCTGTGTGAGATCTCAGCGGATAAATTTCTGCCTTATCCCCGATCACCCTGGCTGTGACATTCTTGCCCTCCAGCTACAGGGACTGGGTGATCACAGACTTTATTTCAGCACTTCCAGAACGGGGTTTAGATCTCCTGTTGCACTGTGGATGCTTGGTTTGCTCTCATGTTGAGAGGAATGCTCCAGACAAGAGGAATCATCAATGATCTTGGAGAAAAAGGATGCCACCTTCCGTGAACTCTTCTGTGTGACTTCCCCCAAGAAAGTTGTGTTCTCAGGTTCAGATGTTGTTAATATCCTCCATGAGGAAGAAAACACAGCAGCTGGTCTTGTGAGACTGACTACAGAGAGAAAACTCCCAGCTGTGACTCCAGTGTCGTGGGAGAGGGAAATGTTAGTCCAAACCACCTCAAGCTTTTGGTGGAGGTGGATGAATTTCATCCCGTTCCTCCTAAGTTCTGCAAACACAGGGATATAAAAGCACTGAGACAGAGATGAGCAAAGCAGCTCTCAGAGCCAGTATTTAACACCAAGATGCCTCTGATGAAAGTGTTTTGGGGTTTGAGATGATTGTGAGGCTACAGTTTGTTCTCAAAGACCACCAGAAAAACAGGGAGGAGAACAGACACAGGGAGATGAGGGAGGTTTGGGAAGGGTGTGGAGCAGTGCCAGCCATGCCAGCAGTGCAACACCAGTCGTGCTGCCATGGTGATTTTAGCCCAAAAGTGCTGTATTTATGCACAGGGACAACACCAGGTACTCCACAAGCCCTTGGGACAGGTATGAGGAAGTCCTTCAGGAGTGGTCAAAAGCCACCTGAGATTTCCTGGAGGCACAGGATGAATCCAGCCCAAAGGAGAGGCTGAGCTGGGCTCTGTGGGGAAGCAGGGAGTGTGCACTGCTCTGGTGAACTCTGCTCACATTGTATTCCTCCACACCCAGTGGGGATGTCAGGCAGTGCTGGGCTTGAGAATGGGATGATAAATAGGTAATAAATAGTATAGAGATAACAGAGATCATCTAGAGATAACAGAAATAATATATAGATATCAGAGATCATATAGAGACAATATAGATAACACTCTGCTAAGAACAAAAGGGCATAACCCATTTTGAAAAACACAGAACCCACCCCCAATGCCTTTGAAAACACCCAGGATTTCCTTCCTGCTGAATCCAGAACACCATCCCCGTCATCTTCTATAAGACCTCTCTAGTGCTCCTAAATTTGGCAGCTGTCATCTACAGGAGTTACATGATCTGGAGCTAATGCAATTAGCTGTGACTTTGAAGGCACACAGCAGCTTCTCATCATTCTCAGAAGAGCCTTAGACAACTTGGGGACAGCAGCCAAGCTCAGAACGACTGCCAGGAGTGTCATGTGCTGTTCCAGAGCTGAGAGAGTGTCTGCAACGGGAACGGAGCCTTGAACAGATTGGGGAAGGGATGGAGCAGGGAGGGAAGACAAGAATGAATGAAGACAAAGAGGGATCAGAGAAGGGATGGCCACAGGTTATGGGGCCAGAGCACAAAGGGAAGGAAAAAGGGAAGGATGGTGGGAACAAAGATGGGACATAGAGGGGGTAGATAGAGGGGGTAAGGTGAAGAAAAAATAATCAAGTAGATTAAACTGGGTTAGCTGGGGGAGAGCATTTGGATTGGGAGGGGGAAGGCAGTGCTTTGGTATTGGGAAGCTGGATTTAGTTTGTGGCAATTTTAAGACGCTTTTCAAGTGCTGTCATTGCTGGTTATGATTAAACATGGCCTGGCAAAAAAGGTGATGCCATTAAAGTGCCATCAAATGCAGGAAAGGGACACTTGTCTGCAGCAGATCAAGTAAATAAATCAAGAAATAGTCCCCACTGGCCCGTAGGGCTGTTCCTGTCCATGTGGTTGGGTCTTTTATTAGACTTGACAGATCGCAAAAAGTTGTAATAACTCCTTCCAAGGATCAGGAGTTTTGCCAGAGGCTCTTAGAGGTTCCATTATCTTCCTTCATCTTATTACCAGAGAGGCACCAATGGTGCAACACCTTCACCAAGGAGCCATAGTATCTTGTTTTGGGGAAGCAGGGTCCCAGCTGGACCAGGAATTTGTGAATTTGGGAGTGTTCTCCCTGAGCACTGGGGAGGGAAGGAATATTCGGGCACAGTTACACAGGCAGGAGTTCTTCGAATTAGACATAAGAAATTTTTTACAGTGGGCATGGTGAGGCACAAATTGGTCAGAGAGGTGGTAGATGCCTCATCCCTGGAAAAATTCAAGTTGGATGGGGCTCTGAACAACCTGGTCTAGTGGAAGCTGTCCCTGCCCATGGCAGGGGGGTTGAACTACACCTTGGAAAGTCCCTTTTAACCCAAATTACTCTCTGACTCCGTGGACGGAAGGGGTCAAATAGAGCTGTGACGTTACAGCAAGCCACAGCAGCATTCCTTAGGATTTCCAACTCTTACCCTGCTATCTGCCGAGCCAGCAGGAGTCCCAGAGCCCCATTTTGCCCCCAAGGTGCACATGCGTTTCCCAGGCTGATCTGCGTCACTCCTGAGCTCAGGGTGGCTGCGACTGATGTCACACGCGGAGCTGTGGCTCGCGCCCAGACTGGGGACAGCTGGGCTTTTTGGCCACCCCAAAATCCCTCTGTGGGGTGTCTGTGCTTGCAGACAGCGTGTGGCACCTGTAAAGCAGGCACAGTCAGAGCCTTTGGGCGTGGGGAAGCCTGCCAGGATCCAGGAGCCACAGAAAAAATGCAGGACTGCCTCCAGCTCCGCGTAGGGGAGAACATGCCTTCGGATGTTCCCTGTGTGTGAAAGTTGTAACTGAAGTTGTAACAGATCTCTGAACATATTTCTGCCCTGGGAGGTGGTTCTGGGAGGCTGCAGCTCAACCAGTGACAGCACAAAGCCCCTGGTGCTATTTTGAGCTCTGTAATAAGGTACCTGTGAATCCACGTGTCCCTTTTCAAGGCTATGATGTTCACACAATCTGAAAGCAGGTGATAACCCAGCCAGCATCACCTGTTTTCCCTGGCTTAGAAGGGAGCACGGAGCTGTCCCTGGGCACTGTCACAGCCCCTCTATCTGGACATGTTCCACTTCTCATGCTTTAAATGGCTACCTAGAAACAGAGACTAGGCAGGAATAAAGGAATAAAGGAGGGATTGATTTGAAAGGCCTTCAGAGGGACACTCTGGGCTCCAGAGGCTCCTGCCTCAGTGCATCCCAAAATGGACAATGACAGCTCCCGAGTTCTTCCCACTTTGATATCAGCATCAATTGCCCAAGCAGAAGCCAGGCAAGGATGGAATTTGCCCAAGCTTGCCCCCCTCTCCCCAAGATGAAGGTTTGCAGTTGTTGGGCCCAGGAGGGTCTGGGTGTCCTTGGAGAGCGAGCTGGAGAGGCTTTGTTATGTCAGTGTGAGCATGAGAGAACAGCACTGAACGAGCTCCAGGGAACTGCAGAGTTACACTGGGCACTGCAGGGCTGGGAACAGAGAAAAGTTAAAACCTAAGGCATCACTTGAGGTGTGCCTGATTTTATAACTCCAAAGAAAAACCCAGCTCAGAGGTTCACACCTTCCAGGAAAAGGAATCATGGAATGGTTTGGGTTGAAAGGGATCTTAAAGCTCATCCAGTTCCAGCCCCCCTGCCATGGGCAGGGACACTACAGGGACACAACCAGACCAGGTTGCTCCAAGTGCCACTCCACTTGGCAATGAATGTATTCATATGAGAATCTCCTTCAAGACCAGGTGGGAGGAGATTGGTGTAATTACAAATCACTCCAGCATCACACTTAGACCTCATAGACCCAAATTCCAACATCCCACCTTCCTCAGCCTTTCCAGTCCACAGCCCTCAATGCACACCACGGTAACAAAGAGCAAAGCAGAGAAGCTGCTGCAAGCAGATGCTGATCCAATCAAGAGGTTGGGGCAACCAGGCATGGAAAGATAAGCAGGTGTCAACATCCCATCACCTGTGGCACCATCCATCCCCCTGTCAGGCTGAGACAGGCTGTCTCCATGTAGCATCTAATCCAGGATGCTGCACCAAAAAAGGGTTGGGTTGACACTCACTGTGGTGGTGCCAGCCGTGAAAGGACTTATGGGGTGGAGGAGAAAAGCATCTTCCTGTGGTTTTTAAGAGGAGTCTGCCTCTCTTCCTGCAGCAGCTGGAGGAGGCAGTCAGGATGGGGATGAAAGGAGAGATGTGTGGCTGCTGGAGACGTTCCGGAGAGACGAGTGGTTCACCCACGGCACAGAACTTCCTCTGCCAGAGCAGCTCAGGTAATAAAAGCTGCACAAACACTGTCTGCAGTGCGAGGAGACTGGGAAGCTAATCATTTAGCACTTTGGAAAGTGAAAGAAAACTTGGGAGTAAACATAGTTTTTTCCCCAGAGCAGCATCCTGTATCTTGATGGAAGAAGACGACAGCTCTGAGACCAACCCTGTGCTGCACCAGGGAGAGATCACAGCTGGGGTGTCTCTGTGAGCTGTACCCACCCTGGTATAAATTAGATGGAAAAGGACAGGAAAACTGAAGTTAATATTCCCAGAACAGTCAGGACTTGGAGGTTATTAACCCCTATTTTCTCATTAAATTCTAGCTTAGACAAACACTTTTCTCTCATCTAATGTAACCCAGAGAGATGAGTCACTTCTCCCCCTCCACAGCTGTCAAAAGCATTGCTGGGCTGTTCCCCCACTGCAGGGAGAGCAGCTTTTCTCTCCTGGGTGCAGCAGGGTGGGATAGACCAGAGCTTTTCCCCATGCCCTTTCCCAGATTTGCTTGTTCGCAGGGAATTGGACTCTGTGATCCTTGTGGGTCCCTTCCAACTAGAGATATTCTACGATTCTATAAACAAAACCTCCTGTTTCAAGCCTATAAACCTCATAGAGGATCACACCAGCCACATCCAGCTCCCCATGTCACCACATGTACCTTTAACTCAGTGGCTCTGCAGAGCATCCACCACAGCCACCACGACACAGAGTCTCCAAAGCATTCCCCAAGACTGACAGCAAGAGGATAAAAGCTGGGAAATTCAAATGCCACAGGAGGAGGGAGAGAAGGACACTGCCAACACGGGCTCCTTGCAGCAGCTGCTTAATTTGTCAGGTAGTAATTCATTAGGTCTTAATACACAGGGTGGATTTAGAACAATGAGAACTGAGCAGCACTCAATGTACACATCCTGTGACGTGCCAGCAACATGGAACTCTCTAGACAGCCACAGATTTGTTATGTTAATACCCCCTCGTCTCCTTCTGAGATTATCAAAAGGCAAGTGCTGTCACGCAGGAAAAAAAAATTACAGTTGGGGATGGATGGATGTGACTGCTGCTTATTGCTCCTGCACTACTGGGAAGGCACTCAAAAGAACGCTGAAAAAAATCGAGGGGGAAAAAAAAGGATTTTACCATTTTTCTTCTGATTTATGGAATATCCCCCGGTTGGGACTCTCTGGACCAGACTCTGCCTTCAAGAATACATCGGAGTAATCCATGGATTCCTGCAGAGAGCTGCTCCAGCCCAGGATGGAGTAAGGATGGTGGGAATCCCACCTTCCCTCGGGAAGAGAGGCTGCCCTCAAAAGCTGTGAGCCCCAGGGAACGGAGCAGTGTGGGAGTACTCGGAGCCTGCAGGCAGAGCCCACGGTCCTACACTGGTGTTGGGGAAGAGCTGCTTTAGTTATCCAGCTCCTAATTGAACTAATTGAGCTCCTGCAATTTGCAGGAGTTAACCCTCCCCTTGCCCACCACGGGAGGCCAGAACTTGAAGGTTTGGTGGTGCAGGGCACCCGTGCACAACAAAGGGGAGATGGAAAAATGTTGTTGCTCCCGGACCTCTGAGGGTCTCCCTTTGATTGTTGCATTTCCTCCCAGTGTCAGCACTTGTGATATTAATGATGTAGGCAACGGGTCATTAAAAACCATTCGGGAGGGGGGATGCAGCCACCTAACGAAGGATTAGAGCCCCGGCGTTATTAAAGAGTGAATATTCACTCTGTCCAATTAAAGGGATCTTTGCCTAATAGCGGGAACACCGCTCCTCCAACTCCCCTCTGGCAGCAAAAGCTACAGAATAATTTCATCGCCCTCCCGAATAAAGCTGAGGAGATATGGAACAAAGAAGCTGTTTTGCTGCATCTGAGATCTGCCCACTCCAAAACATGAAAGTGGTGCCGCTCGGGGAATTGTGAGCTCCAGTCTGAGGAGGTTCACAGAGACATTGCAACCGAGGGAGTCTGGTGGTTACAGCAAGGGGGACCTTCAATCTCAGCGTCCTTTCATTTTCCTTTGGATGTTAATTGGATTAACATTTCAATTGGTCTGAGGTGTATTTTTGCATGTGTGTGATAAAGGCGCGCAAACATGAGCGCTGTGGATGGGAGAGGAAATGGGGAAAGAGGAGGATGAAGAGGCCCTGGTGGCTCAAAGAGGAGCAACGCCCACAGCTTCTTCCCCAGCCTTGGGGAAAGCAAGATCCCTTTATTCAGAGCAGTGAACCTGATCTTACCCACAGTCTGGAGTGGTGGGAAATGCTTTATTTGGTTCTTTTTTGTCAAGAAGTACCACTAACACAAAGACAAAACAACAACGAGCTGTGCAGAAGGAGCAGCTAAGGAGGAGTTTGGTGAAATGAATCCCAGGCAAGTCCACGTGACCTTAAGAGTGGAAGGAAAAAGAGCTACAAAACCAGAGTCCCCAGTGTCCCCTCCTCAGCACAGCCTTCACCAGAGCTCCTCCCAATTTACAGCATCTCACAATTTACAGCATCTTCCAGTACCCCCAGTCCAAGAGCTCAACAAGCACCAGGCTCCCTCAAGGAGATGGCACACAAAGAAAATAAATTCCAGCTCCTTCTCTGGCATCCTTTGCTCTCCTGGCCCCCAAAATGACCCTGCTTCACTTAATTGGACCCCCACCTGACCTCCAAACACACCTCCACCTACAGAGCTCAGAGCAACCTGCCTGCTCCAAATGAAATCCCTGCCCACGGGGGTCCCAAAATCTGCTGCCGGCTCACGTATCGCTCTGCTGCTCTCCAAGCTCCCGAAAATCACCTTGCCCGAGCATGAAAAGAGAGCTCCTCTCCCTGCCCTCTCCAGGTTATCAGCTGTAATCTCCTCGAATGAAAAGCACAATGAGAAAACGCGATATTATTACGGCTACTTTCCCCTCCAGAGCTGAATTTAAGGAAGGTAAATAATTGGCATAAAAGAGGCTTTTGAAAAGCGGGTCTCTGTACCCATTTGTTGTGGATTTTCTGGTAAATGCATCCCCCAGCTCTCTCCAGCGAACTCCATCACCGTCACATGGGGAGACAGAGATTAAAAAAATAAAAAGCTTCTATTTATTATAAAACTTTAATTGGCTTTAAAGAGTGACTGTCGTGCTGTCTGACACTTTAAAGTGTTCTCTGCAGTAGGAGACATAAAACATGAATCATTGCACTTGTTTTTCATCGTCTTTCCTGCCACATTTGCTAATTATTTAATCTCCTGTATCAGAAGTGGGTCTTTTGCTCTTTTTTCTGCCCATTTTTTTCCCTTCTAATTCTCTCCCACACTGGAATATGGAACAGGTATTTCCCTGGTGCAGTTTGGGTGCCAGTGGTGTGGGATTTGGAGGGTTCAGGATAGGGAGGGGCTCAGAAAATGAGTTAAACACGTGCAGGGGTGGCAGATCATCCACAGCAACTCAACGTGACTATCCCAGTGCAACATTTTGTATGAATTCTTCATCTTCTGGATGCAGGCCACGGGTTAGGTTAGGCATCAGGTCCACTCTTTGCTCTGATCCCATTCCCATAATCATGGTCTCCATTCCTGGAGGGATTTAAAAATCATGTGGAGGTGGCACTTGAGGACGTGGGTCAGTGGTGGCCTTGGCAGTGCTGGGGAATTGTTGGACTCGATGATCTTGGAGACCTTTTCCCAGCCTAAATGATTCCATGATTTTATTCCATGATTCTAAAAGACTTTTCCAGCCTAAACACCACCGTGATCCTATGTTGGATATGGGATCTTTGTCCCACCTGGGAGAGCCTCGCTTGACTCTCTTTGCCCATTAAATTCTAATCAACTCCAAGCTCACAGCTCACGATGTTTTCAGGGGTCTTGTTCATGAGGAGGCAAGAGATATTTGTGGAACAACTTCCTGAAGTACCAGAGAGGCTCTGCTTTGTTGGGACAGAGCAGCTGCTTCTCTCCAATCACACAAAAAAAAGGCTTTTCTCTGCAGAATAAGGGGAGCAACATCTTCATGCCACATACATTTCCTACCACATCCATCATCCCCTGAAGACAAACACGCTCTGCTCTTCATCCCTGTGAGAGTGTCCTCCCCATGGAGAGAAAACATCACAGAATCACAGAACGGTTTGGGTTGGAAGAGACCGTAAAGATCTCCTAGTTCCAACCCCACCATGGGGATGAAAATCCTGGTGGAAGTCCTGCATCCACTAGAAATTTTTAGAATCTTACAGACAGCAGAAATGTAATGTTTGCAATTTTTCTAGTGTGCAGCACTGAAACAGAGGTCCTAAAATAAAGCAAGATGTTCCAGGATAAAAGAGAAAAGCCCAGACCAGCAAGTGGACAAAGTCACAGTCTTGTCTTTACACACTGTAAATGTAACACTAACAACATCCTCCAAAAGTAAAAAAAAAAAAAAAAAATCAGATTTTCAGCTAGAAGCTGCTGATGCTTCTGCACCCTTTGCTGCTGCACCTTTTGGAGATTCCATCAGTCCCTCAAGGAAAATGTAGCTGAGTGGTGCCTCTGAGAGAGTTTCTACTTCCAACAGGCAGAGCCTTAAATAACAAAAATGAGGGTGGAGGACCACAGCAAGCCAGCAAGGCCTCATCCACCTTCCCATACCTCAGGGCAAGATCTGCAGGGTACAGACCATACAGACCACTTGCCAGTTGGAAAAAGGTTTCCAAGTTGTTAATTCCCCATCCTGGAAGTGTCCAAGGCCAGGCTGGATGGGGCTTGGAGCACCCTGGGATAGTGGAAGGTGTCCTTGCACGGGGGGGTTGGAATGAGATGATCTTTAAGTTCCCCCCCAATCCAAACCATTCTGCAATTCTATAATTTCCAGTGAAAACTGAGCTTTCTCCTCTGTCTCTGTTGCCCAGCTCCCAAGAGATGGCACCCCAGGAGGATGCTCCCCTCTGCCAGGCTGAATGCCCACACTGGGATTTATCTCCTGGCAGCAGAGCTATGTGGCACAGCAGCTTCTGAGGCACACATGGCCCTCCTGGAGAGATGAATCTGGGAAAGGGTCAAGAATTCACCCCCCCTGGGATCCCCCTGTGCAGTTTGGGGCTGCTGAGTGATGCCTCTGACTGCAGGTTCCTGAAAGCTGCCACAGGAGCTGGGAGCAGAGGAAGGATGAAGAAGAGTCTCAGATGCTTGCAGAGAACAAATATTAACACCACAAATAAGGCTGCATAATTTTATGGCTCCAGCTTCCCCATCTTCAAAGGGCATCCCACAGCTCTTGGCAAGGCCCTGTGAAGCAGGAGCCAGCTCAGGGTTCAGCATCAGCAGGATTTAAGGTGAGTGTTGAAATCATTAATACAAACACTGGAACACAAACAGCCAGCAGGGAGAGCGTGGGACTGGGGACTGCTCACCCAGGGGAAGAAACCCTAATTCTGGGTGCTGTGGAGGCAGAGAAAGGGATTTTACAGCTCCAAGTAACAACTGAGCACCTTGAAATGAGAGTGACCCAAGGAAACAGCTCAGCTTCGTGACGGGGGGGACAGAGCCTCACTCACGCCCTGCTCCTTGGGGTGTGACAGGAGCTCTGGTGCCCCACGTTCCCTCCAGCCTGTGCCTCCCTCTGAGCCATCAGAGGGTGCAGCCCAGGGAAAAGCTTCACACTGTCCCAGCAGGAATCCCCAGGTCACCTCTCCCCACCTGAGCTGAGGTTCCCCAGTCTCCCCATCCCCATCTCCAGGTGATGGAGAAGCTTCTGTGCCGCAGGGAGCAGACACTGGCCATGCACAGGACCTCTGCCAGGTGGTCTCTCGCAGTCACAGCCCTCAGACGTGATCAACACCACTCAAAGGCATCTGAGGAAGGAGTTTTGCACCCATGGAGCCTCTCTGGATATCACAACCCTTCCCAGATTCCTCGTGCACTATGAAAACAACATGTAAAGCATAATCAGTGCTGGCACAACTCACTGACCCATCCAGGCAATCAGCTTATGATATGAGGGATGGGATCACGCTGGCTGAGCAGGCACAGCTGCTAATGTTATTCTTGTTCATCAGAATACTTAATCCGACTTCTTTTTTTTAATAAAAGTAAATCCTCAATGACTATTTGCCCAAGGCTTTAGTTGGAGCAGCTAATGGGGAGGGGTTCACGTGAACTGAACCCTCTTTATGAAGTAGTGAACAGTAGCAAGATTGCTGAGCTTGGGTTGAGAGGGCTGGAGGAGCCCAAATATGAGAGAAAAAAATCCATTGGCGTGCAAGGCTGGGCAGGGAGAGGTCAGGAATTGCTACAGCTGGAAAAAAAAATCCCAAATAAACAGTGCCACAAACACTGGGGATGGGAAATGTGGCAGGTTGGAGCAAGACACAGCAGAGCCCAAAAGAGGAAGATGCTGGGCAAGAAATGAGGCACAGCTCTCCTCTCACTCAGATCTCTCCACCAGTCTTGGGGTGGCCCTGGGATTCTGGGAGCCAACATCCAAACTCTTTCCCCTCCAGAAGCACCAACACTCCAGCTCCTGGCACACGGCAGCAAAGCTCATTCAGGAGACAGCTAAGAGCACGTGCAGCCCCGTTCTGGTGCCACAGGAGGGTGTTGGCACTGTCCCACCCTGCAAAGATGTGTCCTGGTGCCTGGCGGGCTCCCTGCACCCTCCCAGCATTCCAGGGAGCTGTGCACCAGCAGATCCTGCACTCCTGTGTCCTCCAGCACACAGCCCACCAGCCACAGGAACCACGGAGAGCCTTCAAAAGGGGTCAAAAGGCTGAAAACCTCATCCAGCTGATGGAGAGACCTCAGGAAGAGGAATGCCAGAGGGGCAGATCCAAGCCCGAGCAGGTGGTCCCACCATGCAACGCTTTTTTTTGCAGCCTTTTTTCTTTATTTTTGTTGGGTTGGCCCAGTTGTCCTCCTGTCAGAGCAGCCAGAGCAGCTCTCACCTGCTTTCCTTCGGGCACTGCACCCCTCTGAGCCAAGTTTGAGCCCAGTCCCCCCAGCATCACACGAGACCTGAAGCCAACAAGTTTCCAAGGCACGCTCCGCGTACAAAGGGAAGAAAGAAATGCCGGAAGATTAGACCCTGAGCTGAAACTAATTGTTCAATAAGCCATGAACAATCCAGCCTTGGTGCAGTTTGCTTCTCTGCCTTTCATCTGTGGGAAGGAAAAATAAACAGCACAGGGAGAAGGGCAAGAGGTGCCAAGAGCCAGGACGGGGTTGGGAAAGCAGTGTCTGAACCAGGATGCTCCTTCCTCACCAGTGAGCTGCTTCAGCAAGGCTGGCAGGTTTTTAGGCCAAAGAGGGCTTGATTCAGCTCAAAATAATTGAACAGCACCATTCCAGGGCCAGCAACACCAGAGTGTAGTCCACGAAGCAGATGAGAAATAAGACTTTACGTTCAAGGCTATTATTCCACGAGCAGCAGCGACTCGTTCAGATCAGATTAATTGACAGGAATAAAAAAGAGTATGTTGATAACTCCAGACGTACAGAACGTTTTTATTCATGCTGGAAAAAAGCCCAGATGTAATAGACTTGCACAGACACCTCCCCCCTCTCCATGGAGTGGGCACCATCAGCAATTTTTTAGCTGATCCTTAATAAACCATGGGCAGGACAGGATCTGGGGCACCCAGCATCGACACAAGGCAGATTTGCTGGTCTTTGGCCTACTGCAAAAATTAACCATCCACCCAGCATATGGGTCCCAGAGAGTCTCCTGCAGAGCCCACTCCTCCCTCCAATTCCCACCCCCCCAAGCAGGATAATCCCCTTATTGTTATTTAGAGACACAGAGGTGGATCTGATCCGCAACCCCAAAATCCCCGCGTCTGGAAAGAGCCGAGGAAGAGATTAGAGATTCACCTCCCATGAAGGGAAAGAACTGAAGAGTCACATCCAGACTGCCCCGAAATCTGTGAGCGTCTGAAATTTGGCCTCAGACCCAAATTTCTCAGACACAGCCCGGCTCCATCAGCACTTTGGGGCTTGCTGCAGCCTAGCAACCAACAGCTGATTGCCTCATGAGCTTGGAGCTTAAGGAAGAAAAAAGAGGATCAACTTCAAAACAAGGACAACCTCTGAACAAACAAAGAGTTCAAGCTCACGAAACATCGATATAAGGAACAATTTTCTGATGATGATGGTGGTGAAACCTCTCAGGTTGCCCAGAGAGGCCCTGGCTGCCCCATCCCTGGAAACGTTCAGGGTCAGCTTGGACAAGGCTCTGAGCAACCTTTTCTTGTGGAAGAACGTGGCAGGGGGGGTTGGACCTGGTGATCTTTAAAGGTCCAACTCAAACCCCTGATGGAGCAAAATAGAGAGATAAAAAGCAGCAGTGTCTGTAAATCAGGACTGCCAGATGCATTATTTCCAAGCACAATCCCAATCCCACTCCTGCCCACGTGGCATGGAGGAGGCAAAACCCTTGAGCACAGGACCCAAAGATTGGCTACATCAGCCTGGTGCAATCCTGCCCTCTCTCCTGCTTCATGGCTCAGGGTGTTGGACACATCCAGGAGGCAAATCCCAGCTCAGAGCTTGGCAAGGAAGCAGGAGAGATGCAGGTATTTTATCACCTGAAGAGAAACCCAGAGGTGACTTGATCTGCTCTAACAAGGAGTGAGATGACCATGACAGAGTTTCCCAAATGCTGCCTCTCACAAAACTAATCTCTCTTCCTCTCACACATGGTCTCAGTGCCACCACAAAAGAGTCAGGAAAAGAAAAGCACCTTTTATTCCTTCTCAGAGCCTGTCATTCCCGACAAACAAGAAATCCTGGATTGCTTTGCTCACACTCCAGAATCAGTGCAAGGTCAGATCCAAGGGGAACTCAAATCCAGTTTCTTTCAGTCTACCAAGCTGGAAAAAAATCTCAAAGTCTGTCAGCATGCCCCAAAGCAGCCAGGAATAGCTGGGAGGGAGACAAGAGGTTGGAGCTGTGGGGTTTTTGGGGGATATCTTTCCAGCATTTGGGAGTGGGATGTGCTGCCATGTGCTCTCCCTGATTCAGTGCCCAGACCTGTTCTAGAGAACACACACTCCCTGCTGGAGCTGAATTCCCACCTTTTTTCCAACACTGCTGAGGCAAACCCAACTCTTGTCTTCCCAGATGCCTTGCTGTATCCCCAAATCCTTGCAGGAATCAGCAGGGAGCTTTATTGACGTGCTTGTTGTGGCAGCAGAATTAACTGCTGGGGTGATTTTACCAGCCCAGCCCATCAATCCCATTTTCCATTATTAGGCACCTGTGTGTTATGTTCATTGATTCCGGGCACTAAATTTCCTCCGGGGTTAACAATATTTTTAACACGCAGGCAAAAATCCATGGAAGCTTTAAGAATACTCAAGCCCAAGATTCCCAGAGGTCCCCAAGGCCTGTGTTTTCTTCACTTCATACAGACACATCAATACATCTCCTTAATTCCATCTCATTGTTCCTCCTGTGTAGTGTGTGTTCCCCCTGGATGGAACTGAGGGAGTTTTTGATGACAGACAGGAGAATTTGGTGCCCTGCTCATGACGTGCACATTGTTTTTTGGGAGCTTGGTGGCCAGGCTTCAAGACCAGAGTGAAAACATGTCCAATTCCTTTGGTTCCCACAAGAAAAAAAACAAAAAAAACCCAAAAAAAACCATTAAGGTCTCTTGTGGATGCAATGTGCGATTCCAAAGGGATCCCATTAGAAAAGTCTAATTAATGCCCTATTACAAAATGAGATCCAGTGAATATCCCCATTAGCTAAGCAAAGATGGGCAGGGATTTTAACGTGCAAAATCAACAGTGAATAGGTAAATGGAGCCTAAATGAGCAGTCCAGGGCTGAGGAGAAGAGCAGAGGGATAACAGGCAGAGGAATGGCAGAACACACAGAGAGGCACAGAGTAGCTCAGCAGGATAATGGATGGATGGATGGATGGATGGATGGATGGATGGATGGATGGATGGATGGATGGACGGATGGATGGATGGATGGATGGGTGGATGGATGGATGGATGGATGGATGATCAGATAGCAGATGTTGGCAATTCCACTATGTTCTGCCTAGACCTGTCCTGGCTCTTCACCCCTCAGCACTCCCCTACAAAAGGCACTTCAACATCAGGCCAGGCTTGCAAGAAGAGAATCAAAAAAAAGGAGAGAAGCAGCTACAAGGGGGAAAGTGCTTCCCCAGAAATGGACACAATCCCAATCGTGATCCCAATGTCTTAAAACCTTAAAATCTCACTCATCCACCAGTATCCTGTGGAGATGATTTAACAGGTTCTGAATGGTGCATCACTGCTGAGGGACCAATTTTGCTGCCACAGTGCTACTCTGAACGCTGAAGGGTTTCTTTAACTTCTGCAGTTAAAGTTCTGAAGTTACATCAGAAACCCAAATCTGGCCCGTTTAGAGCTCCCATTTACCTTCTGTGCAGAATGCAATTTCCTTACATCTGTTCTAGCTAACAAGGAGACAGAAAGGGTGAGACACTGAAGGCAGAAAAGACAGGAACAGGAGCTAAATGATGGCTAATGGGCAACTGATCGAGTAGAAGGACAGATGCAGAGAGAGATTAATAGAATAGATAAACAGGCATCAGACCCCAATCTCCCAGCAATTACAGTCTGCTCTGGATATCCTAATCTTCCGCAGTGTCGCTCTCCAATAAGTCCAGTTAAATTAGTTATTATCCCTCATTTGTGTTCGTCCCTGGAATTATTTTGGTGGTGTGGATCAAAGAAACACCACGGGCTTTAATGCGGCGTGTGCTGCCGAGGAGTCAAAGCATTAGAAAGTGCTCCCTGCTCTAATGCATTCCCGTCTCGTGCCAGAATGTGGATCTTTAACTTCTAATTAGTGCATCCCGGGATCTGTCCAAACAACCCTGCCGTGTCTTTCCTCACAAACACAAACAGATGAGCTTCCCCAGGGACTCGGAGCCAGCTCGACACCTATGAGGGGCAGCAGTGCTCTCACAATTAATAAAGCATGAGCAGGCACTAAGCAGAGCTGAATCGAGCTCAGGATCTGCATCCCATTTTTTTTGTACTTTATTTTCCCCTTTCCCACTCGATTTACTAAAAAAACCCAAAAAATTTAAAGATTCCTTCTGCAACTGTAGCGAAAAAAAATTTTTAAAAGGATGAAAAAAGGAAAATGGATCTCATTAGGCATTTAATTTACAACTCTATCAGCAATTAGGGTATTTATGGACTGATCACCTGCCAAATGTTATGGTTTGAATCAAAGCTGCTCTGGAGTGCTGCAGTTAACAGCCTGGTCTAGTGGAAGGTGTGCCTGAGCACAGCAGGGGCTTGGATTGAGATGGCCTTTAAGGTCCTTTCCAACCCAAACCATTCCATGATCCTATGAACCGTAAAGGAGACACAGACTTTGGGGATTTCTTTTTTTCTTTTCTTCTGCTTTGGAAGATTCTTTTCATTTCAGAGTTTAATTCAGGAGATCAAACAAAGTTAAGGTCTTAGAGCATAGAAGGAAGGTCTGATTGGAAAACTGAAGTCACACATTTCTACCCTTCCCATGTCACCTGAGTTTGATTCCAGACCAGCCAGAGCCAGAGGAACACCTACATGAAAGGACAGCTCGGATTCCCACATCTATGACAGGGTTTCTACTTTAAAGACACAAAAATAATTAAAATTAGTCTTGAACAAACAACCTCTTCTCATTCCGAGCAAGCCTGCGTGGAGTTCAGCAGCTCCAGCAGAGCCAGAGGCCCCAGTGGAACTGGCCAGGCTATCAGGAATCGCCCAGGGGACAGCCCTAATCTGCTTTCTGACATGCACAACGCCCATAAACAAATGATTACGCTTCTGTGCCTGAGTTTCCCTAATTTGCAAAATGTTGATAATGATCGGGGCTAATTGAAAATTTCCCATCAAGCATTATTAGGATGGGGAATGGGGATTTTGAATGAACCACTTGCAAAGAGCCCAATTTCCCCCATATATCTGATTTTTGACAGCAAAACAAGCAAACAATCAAACAAAAAACCCAAAGCAGTCTTAAGTCTTCAGATAAATTTTCCATGGAAAACAACATTTACTATTTTCTGGATAATTCAATGAGTTTCCAGCGTTCATAAGGCTTCTGAGGGTCCTTTTATTGCTCTTTTAAATAAATACAGCTGCTTTAATGGGAGGCTCAGTAGAGCAAGCTTTATTTGCAATGATCACGCTCAGGCCTCTGGCCAAGTGTGAGTTAAGTCTCAAAAAAGGATGTGGGGAGAGGGCACTCCATTCACTAACAAGAGACAGGGACATCCAGATGATGAAGAAACTGCACAAAAAATGACCAAACCTTGTGGTTTTTACACTTGATCCCCACAGATTTTTGAGGAGCAGTTGCTGGAAGAGAGAAGGGCAGGTCTAGACCCTTTTTTTCCTGGTGTTTTCTGGAGGACTGGGTGGCTACATCTGTAGGTAAGCCAATAAATCAGATCAGAGCTCATACTCCCTCTGCTTCCTGAACCAGTTCATGTCCATCTTCCCACCAGGGCTGAACTAAACTGCTGACTAGGGCTGAACTCCAGCCCAAACTACCCCAAACCTTGTCAGGGCGTTAGATGGGAGCTGGGAATTAAACTCTGGGGACAGCCATGGGCCACAGCTGATGCCTGCTGGACTTTCTGTCCCTGCAATAACCTGGAGAGCCAAGACAGGTTCCAGCCATCAGCAGGGTGGGAGATCTCTGCCATCAGCAACCTCAAATTTGGAGGTCAGTTCTCTTAGGCACCAGCCAAAATCAACTCCATCTGCTGCACCTGCCTCGATCTCCTGCCCAGCCGGGCCTGGCCTTCGTTAAGATTTAATTGCAGAGGTGACCACAGGGCCCAGGGCCAGCAGTGTCACTTCCATTAAGCAGATTGAACCTGTCTAGCCTCTGCTTTTCCTGGGAGAGCAGGGCCAGGGGAAACACGCAGGGAAGGAGGACGCAGCAGTTGCTGCATCGCTGGACTAACAAATACACGACACACAGCAGCACTACCAAGCAATTAATCAAGGAGGATAATTAGCAGAGCCCTGATTGAACCCACGAGCAGAAACATGCTGAAGGCAGGGGAAGGTTTCTGTCAACGTGAGGAGACATTTGTGATCATGCATCAACAGACACCTCCATGGGCAGTGAGTTTTGGGCACCTACACTCTGCCCTGCAATGTGCCCTCAAGCCTGGCCTCTGCTCTTTTTTACTGCCTAAAAGGAGCAGAGGAGCTGGAAAATCCAAGAGGAGAAATATCACTGACAAGGGTTGAGGTTTCAAAGAAAATTGGTTCCAGCAGGACAGGATTTGCTGCTGCCTGAGAGCTCAGGATCCTCCTGTCAAATCGGACGTGATATGAAATCCCAGCTCCCACCTGAGCCACAGCAAAGCTTAGGTCTGAAAACCCCAAGTTTCTGTGCCCTGAGTCTGGGAAACCAGAGTTATGTGGGACCCCAAGTTCTGATTCACAGCAAATTCCACAAGTTTGGGCTCCTGTTTGTGTTGGCTCAAGCAGATAAAATGTCTTATTTGGATATTTCTGTGAGTGAGACTGGGAGGCTTCTTTATTGCCAGTAGGGAGGCTTTGCTTTGGGTTTCTTTAAATGAACATGGCAGAAAAAACTCCTTGCAAGGCAAAAGTTCATTAAGAAAAGGTGAAGTACATAATTTTACTTCCTGATCGAAGACAATGTAGCTACTTCTTTAGGACAAAAGCCCCCCCATCAAAATCAATAAGCCTTCACAGAAAGTTTCATGGAGTCACAGAATGGTTTGGGTGGGAAGGGACTTCAAAGCCCATCTCATTCCACCCCCTGCCATGGGCAGGGACACCTCCCACTGTCCCAGGTTGCTCCAAGACCCATCCAACCTGGCCTTGGACTTCCAAGGATCCAGGAGCACCCACAGCTTCTCTGGGCACCCTGTGCCAGGGCCTCCCCACCCTCCCATTCCCCAACATCCCATCTATCCCTGCCCCCTGGCAGTGTGAAACCATTCCCCTTTACCTTGTCACTCCATGCTCTGCTCAAAAGTCCCTGTTTTGTGTGGCCTTGTTTCAAAACCAAATGCCTGGAAATATAAACCCAAATCCCCCCTCCTCCAAGAAGTCCCCAGCATCACAGCGATGCTGCAGGGACTGGCACAGGGGTGTCCCCCATCCCCCCTGCCCTTGGGGATGACCAGCTGGTTCCTGATCAGTGTTGTTGTGTATAATACACTATTTTATGTGTCCCAGCAGGGTTTGTCCCCCAGCACAGGTAACCTGCAAGGCCAGAGAACTGCAGGACAGATTGGTCACTGCAGAAGGAACCACCAGGCACTGTTAAAAGAAGATGTGCAGAGGGGAGGGGAGAGGAGAGGAGGGGGTGGAAATCAGTGGCTGAGGAGAAAGGAGAGGGGAGGAGGAGAGCACAGAGGTGAGCTGTGCTCAGAAAAGGGATTAACCACAGTGCTGGCCGAGCCTGAGCCCCTGCAGCTTCCCAAATCAATTTAGTGCTCCTGCTCTGCCTGTCTGGGGGAGAAAACACACTGCCTCGGCTGCCCACCCTGCCTGCACCCCCAGTTCCGTGTCACACCCTCTGGGTGACGTTTCTGGGATCCTCTTTTCTGTGGGAGAGAAGGGAAAGATTCCGATCACGGCCAAGCTCTAAATGCAAGGTTATCCTTGGCAATGCATTTGTCACGGACACGGAGCCCTGCAGGAGCAGAGTCACAAGGGATTCCAAGGCGTTTGCAGGGTTTGGTAGGCTGCACTGGTGTTTTGAGGAAGCCAAATGGGAAATGTGAGAAGATGGGGAAGATGGGATGGGTACAACCATTACCCAGGAACTTCCTGCACATCACAGAATGGTTTGAGTTGGACATTTAAAGGTCACCTAATCCAAGCTCTCTGCAATAAACAGGGACACCTCCCACTATCCCAGGTATTCCAGGGATGGGACCACCACAGCTTCTCAGGTCACCCTGTGCCAGGGCCTTCCCTCACTGTAAAAAACTTGCTTTTATCTAATCTAAATCCAACCTTCTTCACTTTAAAACCACCCCTCCTTGTCCTATTCCAACAAGCCCCGCTAAAAAGTCTGTCCCCTTCTTTCTTCCAGCCCCTGCAAGAGGCTCTGAGCTCTCCCTGGAGCCTTCCCTTCTCCAGGTGAGCACCTCCAGCTCTCCCAGCCCTGCTCCAGAGCAGAGGAGCTCCAGCCCTGGGAGCATCCTCGTGGCCTCCTCTGGACCTGCTCCCACAGGTTATTTATTTGTCCCTTCTTTAACACCCCACCCACACAGTAAAACCTGACCTCTGCCTTGCTATCCCAAAACCCTTTCATGGCTGCGCTGGGATTTTGGGAGCATGGAAGCCATGGGTGGAAAGAGCTCAGACAGAGCTGCTGTCCACATTTGGAGGCCTCTGGCTGCCTGTGCCCAGGCATTCAAGATGCAGGAAACATCAACATCCCATCCCACCCTTGGAGAGAGAAATCCAGCTGCTGTTGCTGTCCGTGCACTGCTCCCCTCGCTTTCCATACCCCATGGGCTGGGGCAGAACAGGGGTCCCCACACTCAAGAGTTTCATACTTAAAAAAGAGAAAAAAAGCCCTATTTTTCAGTTTTTAAAAAAAACTCAAGTTTTTCTGAGTCTCTAGAGAAGGGCTCACAAACTCTCACCATAATTCCAGGGCTTTGCAGACCTCATCTGCTCCTGCCGCATGTGCGAGGCGAAATTTCTGCCTTCCCAAGCACCGACATCTGGCCACAGGTTTATTAAACAAATACCTCAGTGCAAAGCTCAGCTCATAAAGGTCTGCTCCTCGTGCCATTCCCTCAGAACAGGTTTTCCTGCCAGCCCCACGTCGTGCAGCCTCTGGTGTCCTGTAACGGGGCTGTGCTCACACTGAGCTTTGCCCCAAGTGACAGCTCTGGTTTGTCTCTCTCTCCTGTATCCAGACACCTGCTTCCATAAACTCCTGTGCACTGAAAAGCTCGGAGCCACCTTCCTCCTGGTGGAAATAGAGATGATTTCCTTCATTCGTCCCTTAACTGACCACTGGAAACTTTGCTGGCAGAGGGGTGGGAGATGCTGGGAGCCAGGGTGGGCCAAAGCTCCCTGCAGCCTCCGTCCTACCTCCAGCGGGCTTCGTGCTGATGTGTTTTAGGGAAAAGCAGCTCAATCGAAGCATCCCACAGCTGTCCAGCTGATCCATGTTTGCAGTAATGTAGGAGAGGGTGGGATTTCAGCTGATGATCAGCTCAAGTTGGGCAGCTTTGTCATCCGAGAAGAAGACAACATGAGGGTCCTGAGTCAGGTGTCAGCATGATCCAGGATGGTTTTGGGTGGGAAGGGACCTTAAAGATCACCTCATCCCAACCCCCTGCCATGGGCAGGGACACCTTCCACTATCCCAGGTTGTTCAGAGCCCCATCAGGGCTGGAGGAGGGGTGTGAAAAGCTCCATTCCTCCACTGGATCTCACACAACAATGCTACAAAGCCTGGTAAAAAAGAGAAAGTGACTTTATTTCATTTAAAGGCCCCTAATGAGAGTGAGCTGAAGTTGATCCACACGGAAAACTCTACAGAATAGTACCAGCTGGCCAGGAGTGCAGTGGGATGGTCCCATCACTCCAAAAAAAATCCAGCAAAACTTATCCCTTGCTGAACTCACCAGCTAAAGGCCCTCAGGGTGCTCGGGAGAGAGGGACAGCAAAAAGTAAGGAAATTTTCCCCACTACCAAAAAGTAAGGAAACGGAGAGAGGGTCCTTCCCACATCACCCAGCAGGGCAGGGGACTGCACAGTGCTCATTTGTTAGGTGATCATGTCTTTCCTACCAAGACTGGGATTCCTAACCCCTGGGAGTGCATCATGGCTCCCTTAATTACTCAGATCAGGTGGGATTTGCAAATTAACTCTTGCAGAGGTATTGCAGGCTCACTCCAGCCACTCATTGCCGTGTTAGTCCATGAGTTCCGTGCTGAGAAGGAAGACCTGACCTTCAAGAACTCTCAACTGTGCGAGATTAGACGGCATCTAAACCCCAGATGCAAGTTTGCAGAAACAATCATTATTGAAAATAATTATAATCGCCTTATTTCAAAATAAACCTCGGAGTTTTCTAGGCAAAAAAAAAAAAAAAAAAAGCTGCTTATCAGAGATCTCTGTATGCTTTAACTCCAGGACTGGAAATCTCATCTAAAGAGCACATTGTCGTTCTTGCAGCTAAAGCGTAGGCCAATTTCTCTTTAATAGAATAAGATCTTCCTTGGAGGAGATTGTGTGTTGCTGATAATTATCTGGTGACATGTTGGGGTTTAGCAGATGGATTAATTTCATTTTACATTACGTTATTAGTGCCACTGGAGGGGTGTGTGGCTGCATCCTTTTGGGCATTAAGCTGAGGAGTTCCTAGAGTATTTTGCAGGCAGGAGAAACAGCTGGGCTAAAAACAAACCTGCACCAGCTTTTTGGGAAAAAAAAAGAAAAAGCTGTGGATTATTTGCTGTCATGCCAGTCACAGGGAAAGGCCACACTCAGCCTGTTAACTGAGCTGAAGGATGCTCTGGGCATCCAGGTCTCTGTTTGAGTCTCAGGAGCCCTGGGTGTGATCCCGAACCGTGCAGCAAACGCTGACACAAAACTGAACATCATGAGCTGCGATGTCCTTGAAGGCTCCCTCCCACCTGCAGCACAGGAAACTTTCTGCCCTCCACAGCTCTTGCTGCCAAACATCTCAGACCTCTTGATCCCGCCAGAGCAATTTTCTGTGCACTCTGCTGCAGCCTGGACGTTCAGCAAATCAAATGGCTCCACACACCACGGGCTCATTTTAAAGATACTCCCCGATCTATCCACCCCTGCTTCCCAGAAGATTTATTATACACAGGCACATGCAACGGAGGAAACAAGGGGCTGCTCCTCTCAGAATATTAAACAAATAAATTGGTTGCCCTCTAACACACCATTTTTTTTTTCTCTCACAAAACGACCCAGGCTACTGAAAAGCTAATCCAGTTTTCTACAGACTGGGGAAAGAGTGTGTGGGGTTCAGCAGGGCTCAGCTCTGGAGCTCAGCTTGGATAAACAGCAGAGGTGGAAAGCAGGAGACTGAAATGGCTCTAAAGGATATTGACTGATTATCATGAGGGATGTCTGGAAGAAACTTGAGTGGTACCTACAGAAAATATACTGGGAGTAGCATCTATTAGACCCTGAAACACTCTCCAAGAGGGAAGGAAGGAGAGGAAACTCCATCACCCTCACCAGAAACATTCAGGCTAGACAAAATAACCTGACAGTGAAGAAATAACCTGGCACTGACTTACATTACCATCCCCTGAAACCTTGTCTTGCTGTGATGGGACTCCAGGGAGTGGAGTTTGGAGACTGATGCCACTCCAAGAGGCTGAATCTCCACAGGGGTTGAAGGGGAGAGGCAAAGTTGGGGTTTGTAAGATTTTACACCCTCCCCAAACCAGCCTGCTCCAACACAACACCCAGAGGCTGCATGAACATTCCCAGGTTTTATTACCTCTCTTCAAGGCCAGGTTTGGAGCAACCTGGTCTAGTGGAAAGTGTCCCTGCCCATGGCAAGGGGTGGAATTGGATGATCCTGAAGGCCCCTTCCAACCCAAATCATTCAACAATTCAACAAGAAAAACAGCCTCTGATTTAACAGTGGGTATTCCCACTCGTTTGGATGCATTTTGGGGGACGTGGGCCATGCTGACACACCCAGAAGGGCTGCAAGAAGGAAATCTGCTGGGTTTGCAGGACACCCTGGGTGCCACTTCTGCTCCCTCCCAACCGCAGCAGCTGAGCAGCAGCATCATTCCATGGTGGAGCATGAAACTGGCATTAATCCCTGGGCTCTGCCCACATTTTGGAAAGCGCTGGTTAAAAATATACATAATTTTCATTTCCTTCTCTGTAATCTAGAGCTGGCTGGGTGGGACAAGGCACAAAAAACCAGCAGGTTACTGAACTAAATTTCAGAGGCAAGGACAAGTTGTTTGGCCTTGCTGAGGGCAGCAGCTCTCCATATGGCAGCTCCTTTTCCTGCTTCATCCCAAAGTTCCCAGGAGCTCAGCTGGATGTGGCTGGACCTGCTCTCCAGCCTCTCTCAGCACGTGGAGCCTGCTAGGTGTTTAAGCATTTCTCTGGAAGAAAACGACAGAGCCCAGGGCCCAGGCCTGCGATGAGAAATGATTCTCATTTTTGTGAGTGCCGTGGGTTCAGCCGAGGTCGATGGCGGCGGCGCCGAGGGAAAGCCACTGGAAAATATAACTAACTTTGCCATCACTCACCTCCTCCTTCCTCAGCAGCCTGTGGGTTTTGTGGAGACAGCGAGCGAGGGGACAGGCTCGGAGAAACAGGGCTGGCTGGGTTTGGGCTGAGGGGTTTGAGCTCCTTTTCATCCAGGGAGGAAAAGGGCACGTGCTGCCAAAGCCACCGACAGCCACAACACACCTCAGCAAGGCTGTGACCCCTCCGAGCCCAATTAATTTAAAAAAAAAACACCACTGGCGAGTCACCACACAAATATTATAGATGCAATAAAACGTGTTTCCACATAAAAACATGCACGGTGCTGGCTGTACCCTCTGATTGCACTTCTGCGTGCACTCACATGGGTTCACAATCCTTCCCTCACTTTCTAACCCCCTAAAAACCAGCATCTCTCTGGAGGACTGTGAAAAACCCATGCTGTTCCCAAAATGAGTCCCCAGTGTCACTGACGGCAAAGCCTTCGAGCAGCTCACCTGTCTCAGGCACCACTGGGATGAATTTGTGGAATTAGAACTAGGCAGGAGCTGCTCATTTTAACGAAACACATCCTCAAACAAAGCTCTCCTGCCATTGTGTATTTTTACACCAGTAAGAGAGGGCAGCTGATGAGCATGATGACCAAAGGGTGAAGTTAACTGGATCAGCCAGAGCTGTTCTGGTGCTGCTGCCACACAGCTCCTGGTTACAGCTGATCCCTGAGCTGTGTCCCCTCGGCTTCCCGAGCTCCTCTGACTCTGGTCAGAAGGTCTTGGCAAGGCGCAGGTCTGAGCAGCCCTGCTCGCCTGGGGTGGGATGTCCTGGCAGTCTGAGCTGGAATGCTACAGGGAAAGAGGGAGAGAGGAACAGGGATGGCTGCCAAGGGAAGCACGACAGAAGCCAGACCCAGAAATTCATTCCCACGTTCAAGGCAAACCTTGATTCTGTGAACAAGTAAATCCAGCTCTGCATTTTCGTTGATTCCTCCATACAATCCATTTGCCACAATAGGAAATGCCATCACTAACACGCTGCTGCAGGTTCTGTTTTTAACTGTGCCGTCCTCATTCAGCTCAAAGATTTCCCTTTTGCACGCATGGCCTTGGGATTACATCCCTTACCTGTGTTTGCCTCTGAGTAAAGTTGAATGTCCCATTTTTTAAGACTGCTGGGATCAAATTTTAGCTCAGGAGATGTGATGTTAATGCTGAAGGTGTGCTCTGCTTCTCCAGCGTGGTCACTACACCCACCCCCAGCACTAATCCAAACCATGTGTGGGGGTTGGCTTGCACATGTGGAGGCCACGTTTATTATATTTTATAGGAGCTATATATTAAACTTTACTCCCCAAACTCCTATCATCTTCCTAACAAGTTACCACCCTGCCCACATGCACTGCAGCAGGACTTCCAAAGGGATTACAGTGGGCTTTGACATGAAACTGCAGCTGCTCAACGAGAACAGCCCATCCTTTGCTGCCCAGAATTGCCCCCCAGAGAGGACACCCCTCTATAATACTAATCATAAAATCATATAATAGAATTATAAAGAATGATTTGGGTCAGGAGGAACCTTCAAGATCACTCAGTTCCAATCCCCTGCCACAGGCAGGGACACCTCCCACGATCCCAGGTTGCTCAAAGCTCCATCCCACCCAGCCTTGAACACTTGCAGGGCTGTGAAATCCTTCAGTGACATTTTACCTGGCTGCACAAACCTCCTGCCACACTCCTGGCAAGCCCTTGTCACCCTGTCTCATCACCAGCTCCTCTCTCATGAAACCATTCAGGAGGAGCACTTCTGGGTCCTGGCCAGGTAGACTTGGCACTCGGTGCCTGGCAGGGATGTGCTGCCTGCAGCCTTCCTGGACTCCAGGCTCGCTGCAAATGGAAATAAAAACCAATCCAACTTCTGCCTGCATGTTATACCCATCCCAGCTGCATCTGCACGGAGTGTGTTGTTTGCTGTCATGTCACTGCTTAAAGGTTGACAGATTTGGTCCCAGGAGGAGCTGCAATTAAGTGCCACACTTGTCTTTTTTATTCATCTCATTTCACTGTGCTGGAAACCCAGCAATCAACTCCCAGCTCTGCTGAAGTTAACACCCAAACTCTGACCAAGCACAAGCAAAACTTCCCCAAGATGTCAAGGAACAGAGCGAGCAGACTCCAGCTCCCCTTTCCCCTCCAGCCATCCATCTCCCGGGATATTTATTGGATCTTCTGTCACTCCAATATCCGAGCGTTCACAGCACCCCACCAAAGCTGAATGAAAATCCTTAGCAGAGTTTTTATGTTGCGAAGCCCCAGCGGCGCCCACGGTCACCTCCAGTGCACAGGAATGAAAAAAGAGAGATCCTCCCACCCTCTCCACTGATAACACACAGGGCCTGAGGTTTGCTGAGGGCTGCCTGGGCGCAGGTCTGAGATCTCGGGTGAGTAATGGTTTCGTTTATTGGAAATTCGCTTTTCATTTTGCTTCAATTAAGTGACCGGCGGAATCAATCACACACCTTCTGCAAACACTGAATCTTCCAGAGGGAAAATATTTATCAAGTCCCAAGCCACCAGCTTTAGTCCTTATCCCTCTTGCTCTTTAGAACTGCTTAGAAATGTAGAGGGGGAAAAAGAAAGGAAAAAAAATTGACAAACCGGAACTTCTGAGGATAAAAATCAGATTTTTAAGCAGTAATGAGATTGCTCAATAGAGAAACATCCTCTGGACTTTAGCAGAAACAAACCCTTGGAGTGCATCCAAGTGTCACTGAGATGACAGGACCTGAGGGAATTGTGTGAAGCGGTGCTGGGGGAAGCTTTGGCTGGATATTATGAAAAGGTTCTTCCCCCAGAGGGTGCTGGGCACTGCCCAGGCTCCCCAGGGAATGGGCACATTCCCAAGGCTGCCAGAGCTCCAGGAGCATTTGGATGACTCTCCTGGGGATGCCCAGGGGGGAATTTTGGGGTGTCTGTGCAGGAGTTGGACTGGATGAACCTTGTGGGTCACTGCCAACTCAGGATATTCTGTGATTCTATGGCACAGCCGAGGATGAGCTCCTCTGCACAGAGTTACCCTATTTAGCTATTTTTCAACATCCTCTGAAGTCCTCTAACGTAGGTACAGAACTCCTCAGGCCAGAAGTTGGTTAAAATGAAAAGTTTGTTGCTTAATTCCGCGAGAGTCCTCCGTATGGCAGCAGCAGGAATCTGCCACGGGGGAGCTGAGGCGGAGCTGCAGCAGCTTCGGCAGACTGGAAATGAAACTGGGTTTGTCTGGAGCATCAGGGCAGGGGAAAGTCTCATCTCATTAAACCTTGCTGAGCCTGGCTCCCAGCACTCCAGTCAGGGATGGACAGGTTGTCTTTGGCAATACCCACATCAATATTACTGAGGATTTATGTATCTGTGCTGCCTTTTCGTCCCAAAGGTATCCAGGTTCCCATTCCACTCCCAGTTGTCATTTTCTGAGTACTGGGACGCTGCAGGAACATCCCCACAACCCAAACACAGCTAAGTGGGGAATTTGCAGCTGCATCCACATCCAGATTTCCTTAGAGTAGGATTAACAGAGACCTGGCTTTCCTCTCTTCCCTGCTCACACAGTTTGGGATTTTCTGCTGGATTTGGAAATGCCACCCATGAAACTGGTGCTCAGGAAAGAGTAGAGACTGCAGTCTGATGACAGAGGATAGGGGACTTCAGCTACCCTTGAACTCAGCCAGAGGAAAACCCTCCAAACTCCCTACAGAACGCTGGGGCTTAGATCCTCACTGCTAATACCCAGGGAAGGAGCTGATTTAAAACATTTCAGGCACTGGAGATCTTCTTAAAGAGCTGCTGCTTCACCAGATGCTTTCGCACCCTCCTCCCAAAGGTGCACAGGGGACACTGCTGGGGGAAAAACCCAAAAACCTGAGCTGCAGACCTGGTCCTACATGAGGGTGGTGCTTTACCTTGGGCTTTCAGGGCACAGGGGTGGCACTGCAAGGTGAAAGAGCAGAAAGCTCAGCAGAATCAGGGCCCCTCCTAGGACCACCAGGACTATGACACAATGGAGGGATCTTCTGTGTTAAATCCTTCAAAAAAAGCTTTCAAGAACAGAGGCATTTTGGTGAGGGAGACCTTTCCCAGCAGTACCATGAAAGCCTCTGCCCAAATACATCTGAGAGAAAAGGGAAAAATGTGGGGATTCCAGTGTGGACTAAGCAGAAGCATTAAAAAAAACCTGTCTGAGCAAACACCACATGGAAACAGCACTCAACCATCCCACTGAGCAACCACAGGAGATCTGAGTGCAAACACAGCTCCCATCACAGATTCCTGAAGGAATCCTCTGTCTCTCCCAGCTGACCCATTGCTAGGACGGGGAATGGAAATGGTCAAAAAAGATCAGAGCCCTGGAAGGGACCAGCAGCTACCACCAGACAACAATCAGGCACCAAAGCAGTTTGGACACTTGGGATGGAGGCTGAATAAATCAATCCAAAATTTATGGGAAGGCTGAGGGCAGGAACATGAGTTCCAAACGTTGCTCAGTGATCAGACAGGGATTTCAGACAGGCAGGAATCAGCAGCACAGCATCAGACACAGCTGAAATGTTTTGTTACACATGAGAAGACAACAGAGCCCAGTACTAGCAGAGATTGTGACCCAAGGATTCAGCTTTCTGCAGCCCCACATTCCCATGGGATCCAAGTGGCTCTCCTCTGGCTTTATTTGTCCCAAGTTTAATGTCCCACTTCTACCCCTTTGCTTCCCACAACAAAGCAGTGTCAGGATGTTTCCTCGCTTCACGTGCCAGTGTGTAACAACCAAATCCCTGTTCCCAATCCCACAACACTGCTGCACCGACTTTCCTGATCCTAATACACAGCTTTTTTCTCTCTGAACCTACACTAGTCATCCAACATTCCTGTATCTTTACAGCCTTCCCAGCCCTCTGCCTACCCATGCAACATCCACCTGGCAAATAGGGATTAATTTCATTAGATATTAGGATAAAATTTTTCCCCGTGAAGGTTGCCCAGAGAAATTGTGGCTTCCCCATCCCTGAAAGCATCCAAGGCCAGGTTGGACAAGGTTTGGATTAACCTGGGATAGTTGGAGATGTCCCTGCCCATGGCAGGAGGTTGGAATTTGATGATCTTTAAGGTCCCTTCCAACCCAAGCCATTCCGCAATTCTAAAGTCAAATGTGCACATCGCTTTTGCCTCCACTCTTTCCACCTCTACTTTCCCTTCCTACAGCTTTGTCCTAACTCTTCCCTTCTCAGACATGGATAGAAAACTTCAGGAAAAGAGAAAAGGTGTCATTTAGTGAAGATCTTAGACTAAGTCTCCTAGAAGGATTCTGAATCTCAGCCCTGACTCACATGAAACCCAAATTCTCCCGGAGAGGTTTCCACAGGTGGTCTTAAAACCCTTCACATCAACTCTAGATGCTCCACTTAATACTCCTTCCTACTCAACACCTGAAGCTCTGGAGAACATCGTTTTTAGTCTCTAGTCCACAACTTCTCTAGCCACACAAAGAGGTGAGAAAGAAAAGTAAAGTAATCCATAGATACCACAAGGAAAAATTTGAGTACAATCTTCCTAATAATAAAATAGTTAAAGTCCATAAATCCAAGAACTCTGAAATTGCCCACAGAACAGTTAATCCCACTGAAGTTGTTTTGAAGGCCTAAACTGCACTTGGCCAGGATGCTGAGGTCCATAACCCCAGCCTGCTGGTTTGGGCTGTGGGGCACAGTTCATTTAAAACAACCACGAGGAAGTCGCGACTAAAACTTTAACAACTCAAGATTGACATCCAGCCAAAACATCAGCACGTTCCAGAAAATACCATGCAGCCCCTTGTTCCATAGTTCCAGCTTCTGCCACTTAGGGGTTTTAAGGCTCCTGCCCAAATGCTAACCCAGTCCAAACACATTTTTCTTAAAGGTCAGAGCAAAATTAATGCTTTGGGATCCCTAATTCCAGCTAAGTGCACTGCGTCCAGCAAAACTGCCTGACTGAGGACCAAATAAATTCCCTGCACAACTCCAATAAAGCAATTCCAGCGGGTGGAAAGACTTTAGAGATTTATCTGGTTGCAGGACAAGGTCATCTTTTCATGCAAAAATCAGCAACTTTCCCGTGAATCTCATTTAAGTAGCAAGAGAATAACAATTCATTTCAATCCTTTATGGATCCTCACTCTTCGCTTCCTGCAGACAGAGGTTCCGCCAGGCGTGTCCAGTCCTGTGTTTTTATCAAAGGTTATTGATGTTTTTCAATTACTCTGCGACACTTTCTGTAATACATTTGTGTGTGGAAAGCACTCGATATAATCCCATCCCAGCTCTTTCCAGGCTGGGATCCTCTTAGTGCTGAGCTGGGCTCACATTTTTTGGCATTTTTTACAGCAGCTCTTCACTGCTTGGCCAACTCATCCCTCAGTGCCATCCCATGGATCCTGTCTTTGCTGGGATAACTCCACATTCCTCTGTGGATGCAACTAATATGGATTTGGGTTGGATCTCTCAAAAGCATCCCTGTGCAGCAATATTTTTTCCAAACACCTTTGGAATCACTGTATTCGTGTCCTGGAATTAAGAACCACACAATAACATTTTCAAGTGTGGTTTTTCTGCCTCTCAAGGCCTCCCTCCAAAATTTTTTCTTTCCTAGTCTTAATTGCTTATTCCTTTCACTATTTTCTGAGTCCCCAATTGTATTTTCCTTCAGCTACCACATTAAAAAAAAAAAAACCTCCCAACATCTCTACACTTCTACAACCAAATATTATCCCAAGCTGGATTTTATGCAGAGGCAATTAAATAATTAAAAGCTGTGTTGAGTGAAGACCTTGCCTTGGTGGCAGCACTCCCCCAATCTGTGCCCCCAGCTCCCAAGCAGCCCAGCAGCCTCTCCAACGAGATCACTTCTTCCATCAAACTTTCCACACACCAACAAATCCCAAACGAAACCAGACCTTGGCACTTTCCATCCTCGCCTTGTTTCTCTGGGATGGAGCTCAAACTCTGCTGTAACCGCTCAACAAGATATCCATGCAAAGCCCCGGATCGTTCCGTGCGGGATCATTCCAAAACACAGAGCACTTCATCCAAGGAACCCAACGTCCTCATGGAAACTACGGAGCTAGCACAAAACCACGACTCTGCCACAAAAATGAACTAAAAAAGATCACGAACAGAACTGATGGGAGGAACATTTTTTCATTAAAAAAAAAAAAAAAAACAAACACTACTCTGATTTTTTTTTTTTCACTCCTAGTCTTTATCGAAAATTTACAAAATATTTTCAAAATCAATTTGGGGAACTAAAATTCCTGTTTTCACTGAAATGGAAGGCCATGGGCTGCGCAGAGCTATTGGTTTTATGGCCACGTACAGTGATGGCATTTCCCTTCTGCACTGGGACTGAGAGCATTTTTTCTCTCTCCCACTGTGTGGGACCTGCCTCCTCCGCTGTTCCTACCACCCCTCTCGGCTTTTCAGATGCTAATTGCTTTTCTCACTAAATTGAAGGCTTAATTAGATTAACGGAAGAACAATAATTGTGTCTAACTAGTATTTAACTGGTATTTTGCTGTTTCTTTTCAGATCCCGTGAAGAGATTTCCATAGAAAACTGGGGGCCCATTTGTTTTGGGTTCTATCTGGAGATGCAGAAGATTTTTTTTTTTTACCTCTTCTTGCAGATTTGACACACTCGTTCCATCAGTCTGGAATCACCATGGCTAAACCCACATTAGTCATTTAGAAGATCATATATTTATTGTTATTGTACCCACCACACCTGCCTTTAGGCTGGTTTTATACGGTGGAAATGGACACAGCTAAATAATAAATTAGACATGTAATTATCATGGTTACATTCAATATTTTATACCGCCTGTCAATGGTGGACACCAAAAGGGATTTCTTTAGCATTATCAGGTGGTTTTCCAGTAAATGGAACACAAACACTCGTGGCAGGAGGGTTATTTGTGGAACAGACAAACTCTGAAGGTTGGGACATGAGCAGAGCTGTCCAATATCTTCACCCCTCACCTCCACATTCTGGATGCAGCATTATCCCAGACATTTACACAGTTAAAACCCATGCTGGCTGCAGGAGCTTCTCCAGGTAAGCCACAGCAGCTCCATCCTTGGCAAAGACTGGCAGGATCCATCAGAAACGAGAAGCAATTTTCTGTCTCAGACAGAGACAACCACATCCCTTCTTCGATGCTGCCTCAAACTTTAATTGTTAATAAGGAAACCAGCAACTGGCTCAGGTCCTTCCTGACTCTCATTTCCCATCCCACTTTTTCACTGCCCACTTAGGGCTGCACTGAGCTTGGCAAGAGCCCCTTAAGGGAAGAATATTTAGGATCATCCTTTAAGTAATCTGTAAGAATTAAAGGTGGCACCCTGAGTAATGCAGTACATCAGCAAGATAAAGTGTTTTCCCCAACAAAACAAAGCCATGGGGAGCTTTTTCTTTGAGGAAAAAGTTATCCAGACCTCTGTGTGTTTGGTTTGTTACAGTCCTGCCAATATCTCTGGAAATGGGGTACAATAAAGAAGCTTCTCCCTGCCAGGAGGGTTTGCTGGGGAATATGAGTGAAGGGAGATAGGACTATTATTTATGCAAGTTAAAAACAGGAGCTGAAGAGGTTTAAATCCTCTGCATAATCAAAATCAGATTAAATTCTTGGTGTAAGACCTGATTCAAAATAAATTAAATTTAATGGAACACTCTTCAGTAAAAGCATTTTCTTACAGGGCTCTTTTATCCTGAAAGGTTCCCCAAGTCACAAGTGGCAGTGGTTTTCTCCAGGATGGGACACAGCCAGTGCACAATAAACCTTGCACATAAGAGAGATTCTTTTCCAGCTGGGAAGAGGGGAAGTAAAACAAGCAAAATGAGACTGCAATTTGCTAGGACACTCCAGCTTATCCTTCCCTGCCCTCAGTGCCTCCAAACCAAATCACCAGGTCACAGCATCACAGAATTGTTAAGGTTGGGAAAGACATCTAAGTACCTCCAACAATTGTATGAGAGCCAAAGAAGAAATCATCAAATACCATAATGGTCAAGAAGAAATCATCCAAAATAAACATAATGAAGGACACTGCCACAGAGCAATGTAACCACAGAGCAGCATAACCTGCCCGGCAAATTCAACCTCTTCATAACTCTAGAGGGATTTTTAGGGAGTCAGACAATGTGTCAAACACACCTGGTTTTGGTCAGACAGGGAAAATGGGGACTCCAATTCACATTAAAGCCTCCTTACTCTGCCCAGTGCTGTAAAATAGATGTAAATATGATGAGCATCCATCCTAGCCAAGCTCTGTACTGCTACCCAGAGCAGGGTAAATGTCCTCACTGCAGTAAAGGATGGGACACTCAAACCCAAGAATAATTCCCTGAGCAAAACTCTCATCAGCTCTTCCTCTACTTGTTCAGTACCTGTACATCTTGTGAGCTGTCCCTGCTCCTCACACTGGCCCAGAGGACACCACGGAATCACAGAATGGTTTGGGTTGGAAGGGGCTTTAATGACCATCTCATTCCAACCCCACTTCCATGGGCAGGGACACCTTCCACTGGACCAGGCTGCTCAAAGCCCAGCCCAACTTGGTCTTGAACACTTCCAGGGATGGGTCACCAGCTTTTCCAATGGTCTGGGACATTCATGGCGCACCTACACGGTGCAGATCTCAGCAGAGACACTTCAGAGGGCTCAGCTCCACACTGGTTTCCTCCACGGGACAAACCAGACTTGTCACCTCTCCCTCCCGTGGCCTGGAGCCGTCAGCGCTTGTTTACAAAGTTTCTCCAGTTTTGCTTAATTTAGAGCAGAGCTCTTCTGGTGAGTGTCACCAGTTCCACTTGGCTGGCTTTGACGAGAGCAATGTGACTGCTGGGAACTGAGACAACCCTTCCAGAACCTCCACTCTGTTTCTCCGTGTCTTTCTCTCCCCGAAGCGTTTTTGGGTGGAAGGAGGAGAGAGGAATGAGCACTGTCGGATTGAACAGCACAGAGTCATTTGCAAACTGGCCTCAGGAATGGGTCACTGCCCAAGGCCTGAGCAATCGCAGGCATTCAAGCCCTTGCTTGACAACAAATAGTTTAAAGAAAGGAACATTTTCATTTTCAGAGAAATCAGTGATCACCCCAAGTCAGTCACTTCCTGAGACAGCAATATTCCCTGTCCCTAGGACAGTTAAAATCAAGACTTCATCTCTCCTGTTTAAAGACTTTTTGAACCAAGGCACGAGAAATAAAAAACATTTCTCCCTAAATCCTAGAGACTTGATAACCAACACTCAAACAGAGCCTCCATCTCCTCCTCTCTGCCTCATCCCTCATTGTTTCACATCTCTTTTTACAGTCTTTGCCAAGAGACCATCACATTCTGATGTGCTGGCACTGGAAAGATCAGCCACGTTTGGGCTCTCAATCAATCTTCCCCCAAAGGATCTGAGGCATCACCTCACCACTGACCACCCTTGGTACCATGGTCTGAAAGAAGTTCCAGAGATCTGCAGGAGTGGACAGCTGGAAACTCTGTGACAGGAGCCAGCTTAGGAGTAGGTGCCCATGAGAGCAGCTGATGTGGAAGGGAAGGATGGAAGTGGAAGGGAAGGATGGAAGTGGAAGGGAAGGATGACAGCAGGAGACACCAGCAACCCCTGAAGATCTCGGGAGCACTAATGAAGAGGAGAAATATGTCAAGAGCCAAATTCAAAAAGCATCAGAGCCCGCAACTGCTGCAGGCTGGGGACCTGCTTTGTTTTGAAAAGCTGTCCACCTCCACTGGCTTGAGTAAGGAGTATTAATTAGCCAAGCAGAGAGCAGCAGTGAACACACTGACCAAGGTGTGGCCATTATCTACAGAAGAGCAAAAAATGATGTGAATGCTTGGGGAAAAAGGGAATAAGAGCTGGAAACCAGTACAGGTCTGCCCCATGGCACTTGTCTGCCTCCCTCCTCTTCCTCCCACCAAATACTAAAGGAAGCCTTGGAAAACTGGTCTCCTTTTCTTCCCTCTGGCAGACTCTGTTTCCTTGTTATTCACAGTGACTGTAATTGTATTATTTCCATAACAACAGACTGTGAGATCAGAGAGCTGCACATGAGGGGTTAGAAAAGGAAATCAGCCATGTAGGAGGACTTAATTTCTCCACGTTTCTTGTTTGCTGAATGGGACTTGGGGAGAAGCAACATCTAAACTACCCCATGAAAAGTCACGAGGGTGACATCAGTTACTCCAGCTGAGACTCCAGCTCATGCTCACAAACACCCAGGCAAGGAGTGGGACAATGTGCAGCCTCTCTACAGCTGATGTCAGGGCTGGAGGAGATGGACTCTGCTAAAAACAAATCCTGTTGTTTATCCATCCCTAAAAATGCCCACATCTTCAATTTGTGTCACAGTGAAGTCCTTTGTCCTGATGTAGGAGGTGGAGCGGGTCAGCATCTCCCCAAAAAGCAGGAAAGAGGCTCTTTCCCTGGCGTGGCAGGGCAGGATTTGTGGTGGGAGCAGATGGGGAGAGCGACAGCCCCTGAGCAGGAGCAGCCACCCCTGCTGGCTCCACGGCTTGCACCACGTCAGTGCTCTTGAAGGGAATGGCAAGTGACAGGAGAGGACGTCACATCACAAAGAAAAAGTGGCCTCAGTCTTCCCATTTTGTCCCTTTGAAACCATTTTACACCCGGGAGAGAAGGGGAGAGGCAGGAAAGCAACCCTGAGAAGAGGCAAGGAGCGCTAATGAAGGGAGAACATGCCAAGAGCTGAGCTAAAAAGCATCAAGAGTTCACAGCCAGAGGGTGTGGAGCTATTTTGCTCTGAAAAGCTGTCCACCTCCATTGGAGAGAGCAGGAACAGTTGTCACCGTCTCCAGGAGCACAGACGGGAGGCACCGAGGGCGATTTCCTGCCTCGTCCGCAGTCACGCAGGACAGACACGTGGGAAGCACAGACCACGCTGGCTGTGACCTCCCTTCACCTCAACACGCTCAGAAAGAACCACAGAACTGGTTTGGAAAGGACCTCAAAGATCTTCCAAAATCTGCAGGGACACCTCCCTCTGTCCCAGGCTGCTCCAAGCCCCAGTGTCCAACCTGACCTTGGACATTCCAGGGATCCAGAGGCAGCCACAGCTTCTCTGGGAATTCTATCCCAGCACCTCCCCACCCTCACAGGCAAGAATTTCTTCCTGGTATTTGGAGAGAACACCCCAAGGAAAGCCAGGCAGAGCCCACTAAATCGTGAAAATGGCTCTAAAAACAAGAGGTTGTGGAAGCAAACGCTCCCCGCCCTGGTGCAACCATGTGATAGCAGCATCCATGTAGCAGGAATTTGGTTCACAGGGCACATCTGGACTTCAAGAGGCCAGCAGAGAGCCAAGGATTGCTCAGGAGTGAGTCTGGAGTAGTTTTAGGTTAGTAGTTAACAGTAGTGTTAGATTAATGGTTGGACTCAACCTTAAGGGCCTTTTCCAACAGGAACCCAAGGAATCCTTTTCTAAAGGATTCCGTGATTCCTGCACCAGGCTGTGGCTGTACTTCACACTTCTGTGGAGGCAGAACAGACCATTTTTCATCCTGCTGCATTCCCAGTCGGGAGTTTTCCCCAGCAAATACCAAAGAGCCACAATTAGCTTGAAAACAAAAACACCTTTAAGATGCATCCGGTCAGAGCGATGACCGACTGTTTTGTGGCTTTCATTTAGGGACTGGCTAAGGGGGAGGGGGTGAGGGGGGTGTTTTTAATAGCTCATTAGCCAGCTTTCTCAAGCAGTCATTAAAATCTGCTAATTATCCCATGGTCTGAGAAAGAAGAAGAAAATCTCTCCCTCCGGATTATTCCAGCGCTGGTGAAAAATCTACAAGGCCAACAAGTTGTCGCTTTCAAACTTGGAAAATAAACTCCGGGAATTCAGCTTCACACAGGGATTTTCACTGCAGCATTTCTGCCTTGCTAATGCTTCCTCCTCTCCAGGGTCAGAGGTGAGTGAGCTGCACCCAAAACAGATGGGTTTAAAGCAGCAACGTGAGGAAGGTTTAGGGGTTCCTGATCTTTGTGTCGAGAGTTTAACGTGGGTCTAGAAGAGCAGATGAAAGGACAGGGATTGTGATGGATCCTAGCAACACTTTGATGGCATCAGCAGTGTCACAGCCCAGCTGAGCTGTGCTTCAGGAGATCCTCAACCCAGGGGCTTGACTCAGGGGTGTTCTCCCAGGCACATCCAAAAAGATGGATACCCTGCACCCCTGCTCTATAGGCCACAGAGAGCTTGACAATCTTGAATAATCTATCATTTTGTGTTAGTGCTTAACATCCCACAGCTTGGACACAGCTCAGCCCTCTCCTGTAGAGCTCGTGGCAGTATCGACCTGTGCAGAGACAGAAAAATCCAGGCTCCTAGGAAATATCGGCACAGAGCCTCTCGAAGGATGGCTCCAAGGCCTCATTTTAAATCAAATTAGTCATTCAATAGATCTCCATCACATGAAGGATTTCCCTTTGAGCTCTGTGTTGTTTACACAAGTCCATACCTTAATGCTTAAGGCACTTCTGTGAGACGAGCATCAGGAAGCTCATTCCAACAAGAGCCTCGCCTTCTGCCCTGGATTTTGGATCATCAGGAGGCCCAGTGAGGAGCAGGAGTAAATGACAGCCCCTGGTGAATGTTTTGCCTCATTATCTTACACCCACAGACAGCTCTGAATGCTCATTTTGAAGGTTGAAACCTATTTTCCAGCAGTTTCAGTGCCAGGGTAGGAGAGACAGAAAATGGGAGCTGCTACCAGCTAAGGAACCCCCACATGGATTTGCAGGATGGTGTTGATAGCAACCTATGGGGGTTGTAGGACCACAAAAAATCAGAGTGGAGCCACAGAAGCAAAGTAGAGAGTGTTTGGCAGGTTGTTAAAGTCTTTCACAAGGATGAACTGAGCCAGCAAAGCTTATTCATCACAAAGTGTATTGACTCAGACTCCCCAAAGAGAAAGGCATTAAAAACAGCGAGCAAATAAAAACATTGCTCCTGAAAAAATAAAAACTTAGGATTTTGTACTGGGTAAAATGAGTTGCAAATCCACGGACAGCTGGGGAATTCAGGTAAACAGAACCAAAGCAAGGTCCTACTGAGGGGAACTTGGCTGGAAGAGAGAGGCTGGGATTTCCCAGCTCAGCTCTCCAGAAGAAAATCTCTCTGGATATTTTTATGACCAGAAGTCAAGACACAGATTGTTCCCACAACCAAGGACTCGCTCCCCACGTCCTCCCTGTGCTGCACTGAAGCAGAGAAGGAACAAGAATCATCTCACAACAGCTTTCTGCAGCACCCAGGAGTTCCACTGAGCAGCTCAAATCGGAGAACCTGAGAGCATGACAGGAGGGGTGTGGATCCTGAGATCACCTCACCACCTGAGCACTCCCTCACAGCCAATGTATCCTGGCAATATTAATCAATAATTCATTGAGGTTGGAAAAACCCTCTGAGACCATCAAGTCCGACCATGAGCCCAGCACTGCCAAGGCCACTCCTAACCCACGTCCCCAAATCTCTCCAGGAACAGGGACTCCCTCACTGCCCTGGGCAGCTGTGCCAGTGCTTCACAACCCTTTAGGTGAAGAGATTTTCCCAAATATCCAACCTAAACCTCCCCTGGCACAACTTGAGGCCAGGAGGAGAGAACAGCTTTGGTGCTGCTGCCTTTGTGCAGAAGGAAACAAGGTCTGCAGGGAGCAGGGACCTGGTGGAGATTTAACTGGAAAACAGAATATACCAGGGTAAAAAAACAGGGAGAAGGATGGAGGGACAGAAGGAGTGCTGCAAGGCTGCCTAAACATGGGTGCTGATGCAGGTGAGTCTGGTTTCTCTGTAAATATTTTTGTCCAAGACTTAGCCTAGAGGATCATTCCACCTCCTTCGTTAATGCCTGTGACCAATTCAGCTGACTTCTGAAATATGGATAACTCAGAAGAGTTCTTGTAGGTTTATGGACTTTCTAAAAGGGGTTGGTAAGAGGAGGAAGGGAGAGGACTTGTTGAATTGTCTCTCTCTTTTTTTAAATACTCAAACAACCCGCAGGCTGAGAAAACAATAAAAAAATACAGACTCCATTAAGATACTTAGAAAAAAAATCACTGCCTCTGGATTGCTGAAGCTTGCCAATTTTCTGCCAGTCTCAGTGTATTTGTTCTAGTCTGGGAAAGAAAGGAAGAGAAAGGGGAAAAAAATAAAAAGACTAATAATAGAAGAAAAACAACTGCGCGAAACACACTGAAATAACATGAGCTGCTCTGATTGTACTTCCCGACAGACAGCCCTGGGATTGTGTTCTGCAAAAAGAGAGAAGAAAGTAATGCAAATGTGTGGTGAAAGTGATGCAAATACACACCTCACACACACATACACGAATTAACAAATGAATAAATCCTGACACTGGAGGGAGAATGATTTCCCTCTTCCAGAGGGAAGGTTCACACCTGGGAAGGAATCCCCATTCACACCTGCTCCTTCCAAAGTCCTCATCCCAACACCAGCACCTACATCCCAGTGCCAGCTATTGCTGAGGTCCTGCCTTAGTGGCTGATGAAGAAAAAAATCTCCTTCAGCATCACATTTCCTGGCAGAACATCCCCCAGTAACTTCCCTGAGGAAGCTCTTCTGCAATCCAGGGTTGGTGGGTCTCCCCTGCCTGTCTGAGATGGGACACCCTGCCCCAAGCTCCACAGGTATGCCACAGCACAGGGAATTGCCACCCATCCCAAAAGGCACTGATCTGCCCTAAATACAGTCCAGGGAGCTGTGACAAGGCTGATCAAGGTCATGGCAAACCTTAGCTCGTGAAGAGGGATCAGCAGGAGCTCCCAGACTGCGCATTTCAGGGAGGAGATAAACGTGAAGAGGGATGATAAAGGTATATTAGAAAATGATAGAGGGATCTTTTGTTCTTTCTGCCTCACAACACAAGAAAAAGGACAGTCCCACGAGAAAAAATGGAATTTAATATGTCCAGATACAAAGCTGATAGAAGGTACTAGTTTTTCCCCTGTGCTGTATCATCACGGGAACTTCTGAGGCAAAAAGTCCACTGAGCAAAAGGAAGAAGTTCACGTATTTATGCAGCCAACAACAACAAGCACTGCTGGGGAAAATATCTGCCAACCATCAACCTGTGTGCCTGTCAGCAGCCAGCACTGAGCCAGCCCAAGATGCACTCAGGAGACAGCAAAGGGAGTTTCTTCAGCCTTTGACAAGACTGAGCTGCCCTCCCCAAGTTCATGAAAAAGCAAATCTGCTCTCCAGACCCACAGGAGCAACTGCTGGTGGTGCCCACTTGGCTGGGAGCTGGGATTCATCTGCTTGCCATTCCCCGCTGGTTATTCCTCTTCCACTCCTGCCCAGGGGTGGCTGGAGACCACCTCAGCTCAAACCCTTCCAATCCCAGCAGAAGCCAGAGTTGAACCTGCACCTGACCACCTGCAGCCTCCAGCTCCTGCTCCTTTCAGCCCCATCTCCCTGACCCCACCCAGCCTGCAGCAGTAAGGAAACCTCCAATCCAACACGGAGGACAAACCTCAGGCAGGATTTTTCCTCTCCATCCCAGAGAGCCGTGCAGAGAAGCCAGAGAGGAGCCAGCTGGGACAGCGCTGGCTGCAGCAGCCTGCAGGCACATGGAGATGTCAGCGGTGATGGAAGAACAGCACAACAGCTCTGGCTTTGGAGGAGGAGAGGGCAGCTCCAATAAATTCTGTTTTCCCTCCTCAGCAGCTTGTCCAGCTCCCAGCACTGTCAGGACACGGGGGCTGAGACAGAAATTAAACCCTCAGAGACTAGGATGAGGAAGGTAAATCAGCACCAGCATCCATGAGAGGCTCAGAGCCTCCTCCAGAGCCTGATGCTGTGTGGATGTGATGCCTTAAATGGCTACCTAGAAGCAGAGACTAGACAGGAATAAAGGAGGGATTTATTTGAAAGGCCTTCAGAGGGACACTCTGGGCTCCAGAGGCTCCTGCCTCAGTGCATCCCAAAATGGACAATGACAGCTCCCGAGTTCTTCCCACTTTGATATCAGCATCAATTGCCCAAGCAGAAGCCAGGCAAGGATGGAATTTGCCCAAGCTTGCCCCCCTCTCTCCCCAAGATGATGGTTTACAGTTCTTGGCCTGGGTCTCCTTGGAGAGCAACCTGAGAGATTTTGTTATGTGTACCTTAGCATAAGAGAACAGCACTTAACGAGCTACAGGAAACTTCAGAGTTACGCTAGCAGTACAGGATTTGAAAAATATAGAAGTTAAAACCTAAGGCATCAGATGAACAGGGTCTGTTTTCTATAGGGACACCTCTCATCCCATAAGTGAGCCCTGCTTGTCGCAGGGGTGGTGATGCTGCCACTCTGTGGGGTCCCACATCACCCCACAGACACCTCTCCTATCTCCCTGCCACACGAGACTGGTGCTCAGACATTCCACCTGGGCTCCTTCTGGCCTTCTCTACACAAGAATTACAGCAGCAGTGTGAGCTCCCCCTTCCCACCGGCAGTGAGAAAAGAGCAGGGGGCTCTGCTGGATCCCCAAATGCCTCTGGGATGCACATCCCTGTAAGAAATCCTCACCCACACAAGCAGAGGGCAGTGGGGGGATGAGCAGCAGAGAAAATGAGTCAACGTGACAGCAACAAGCTCCTGGGGAGCTGCACCCCGCGGTTCCCCTGAAACCTGTGCCAAACACAAATCTCACTGCAATACCTCCCCCCCCAGACCCCTTCTTCTGCTCTACACTCACCCCCAAATGCAAAAAGCCAAATTTCCCCCTTTTTTCCTTTTATTTCTCCCACACACAAGCTAACAAACAACTCAATGCCAGAGAGAGAAGACCACAGATTCTCCCGGCAAAGCCCCTCCCAGTGAGGGTTCAACCTTCGTCATTGGAGTGCTGGGGAAAAAGGAAAAGAGCAAAGCTCTGGGGAAGCAGAGGTGTGCCAGGCATGGGCCAAGGCTTGGAATTTCTTGAATGTAACACAGAAAATCGCATATGCATGAGCCTGAGTGAGACATCCCCCGGCAGCACCTCCCAGCCTGGCAGCGGTTCAGGTGTCCCCTCAATTCAGGTCCTGCTATCCAAGTCTCCACCGTGGATATATTTTTTTTCCTCTTTTTCATTTTTTTCCCTCTTTTCCTTTCCTCTGTCCCTTTCTGGAGAGCGTTGTACTATGCTGGCAGCCTGCCATGCTCACGTCTGCCTCCCACTTCACCCCCATCTGCCATTGTTTCCAATCAGTTTAGGAAACAGCACTGAGAACAATTAGAAAAGATAACGAGGAAGAATTACATAATTACAGGCCACCGCATCCAAAGCATTTTCCCAGTCTGAGCTCTGCCTGAGGGAGGGAGAGTGACTTAATCACACTCTGTCTTTGCCTTAACTTGACTGTCTCACCATCATCACCATGGTACCTGGAGGGAGGTGCCTTCTGCAGCTGGACACTGCAAGCTGCCACAAGAAAGGGTTTCTCCCAAAAAGCCAGTTGGGCTTGGGAGGAATCTTTCTTCCTTCCATGCCTTATCTGTCTGGGGGAGGTTTCAGCCCTGCCCAGCTGTCTCCCTGGATCTCATCGGAGCAGCAGACTTCACCGGCAGCAAGAAGGAAGATGCTCAAGGAATTAATCTGCTACTGAGGTCCCCAGTGAGGCTTATGCAATATTCCCCAGCTAAGCCAGGCTCTGATGTGCCAGCAGGAAGATCACAGACTGCCAGAAAGACACCAAGGGCAGCTCCACAAAGCTGTGCCCACCGTACGAGCACCATCCCAAACCCCCAACCCTCCGAGCGCTCCCCACCAAACCCATTCCTCCAAGGAGATTCTGCTCCAAGGAAATCTGGTTGTGTGTAACCCTGGTTACACACCTGAGCTCGCCTCCACCCCGTCCCTCTCAAGTCCTGCTTGGCATTTCACCTGTGTGGCCCAGGCTGCCCATTGTTCCCGTATTTTTCCCAATTACCTGCCGTGACACCGGAGTCCGGGTTCCTCCAGGTGGCCGGGAGGTGACGCCAGGAATGCCAGCGCTGAATGGCTGCTGTTTGCCTTGCTAAACACCTGCCTAATTCCCCTTCTCCGATTCCCCTGCCCCTCCCCACACCACCAGGTTCACCACCTGCCACCCCTGGCATTAGAGCTACCAGGGAATAGAATGCCAGGAAAGGAGAGGTTTTCCCAGGAGAGCACTGTCTTGGATGCTTTTCTTTGGAGGATTTCAAAGCAATTCTCCTGTCATCATCCTCATGCAGGGGCTGCTATGTGAACTGATATTTGATCTGGCTTCAGAGCAGCTCTGAGCTCACTGCATCCTCCTCGCCATGCTGGGGCTGATTTGCTGCTCAGCTGTTATTTCTGGGAGCAAAAAAAAGCACCTTCGAATTTAAGCATCCACTTCTTTGGCCGTAAGTGACTCTTAACGAACATCAGAGTAATTAAAAATCTCCCAAAAGCACGGGAACTGGGAAATGCCTTTGATAGATGCTCTGAGGACGGAGGCTCTCTCATCCTGACTCGGTGTGTCACAGATGTTAACTGTGAATTCCCCTTCATTCTTCAGCCTCCTGAGCTCAGCAATTCCACCATCACCACGTCCTTCCTGATCGAGGTGTAATTCAGAGCTTTTGAAATTAAACCCCTTTCATGACACCTTTGATTGAGACGTTCCTGCAGAAGGACTCCAGGGCTTCTCTGGTCCCTTTTAAGATGCCATGAAAGCAAGAAACTGTCCCAGCTTTGAGGGAGGGCTTGAAATTTGAAAATCTGAGAAATAACACACAACATGGGGATGCAAGGAGTTCCTACAAGCTTGGAGCAAAAGGGCTGGGCTTTCTGGAGGTTTCTTCTCCAATTTTGGCTGCTGGGTGTTCTCCACCTTGTCAGCAGGTCTTGCTGGGCAAGCAAAGCATTAAGAGATTCTTGTCCAAAAATACACATTTTGTCATTTAATGTAAGTCAGTGCAGCCCAAGCTTGGGGAATTACACAAATAAAGAATGCAAACATTTCCAAATTAACTCCTCTGAGATCCAGAGTCACAGGGAGCGTTCAGACCTGGATTCACATCACATTTTTATGGTAAAAACAAATTTAAGGAAATTTAGGAAACTGTTCACTGCTGCGGCCGTCAGGCAATGAGAGGGAGAAGGCACCTTTGGAGAGCAGCTCAGATCCAAGGTAGGGACAGACACACCTGGACACACCAAGGGCTCAGTGGAGCCTGTGGAAGGTTCTGGTGGAGGTGTTGTGCCCATAGCAGGGGGTTGGGACTTGATGGTCTTTAAGGTCCCTTCCAAACCATTCTGTGATTCCACGAAGCCCAAGGGAGGCCTGGCAGCTCCCTCAGGCTGGATCTGTGTTACCTGAGGATGTGGTTCTCAACTATAAATACAGAAAATAAACCACAAATAGTCAGGGATTGCAGCGTCATTAACTGGGAGAGGACTAGGGCTGCTGAGGAAGTCTGGACAATGATGCAATAGTGAATAAAATTATCAGAGTTTCCATATCTTTTAGCAAGCCCCTGGAAGGTTACCTCGGATTTCCTAACTCCTGCTATCATTTAGGTTGGAAAAGACCTCTAAAATCTTTAAGTCCAGTCATTCCCCACCACTGACCCATGTTCCCAAGTGCCACATCCACACGGCTTTTAATCCCCTCCAGGGATGGTGATTCCAGCACTTCCCAGCGCTCAACAACCCCTTCAGCAAAGAAAATTTTCCCCAATATCCAATCTAAACCTCCCCAGGCACAACTTGAGGTCGTTTCCTCTTGTCCTGTCCCTTGTTCCCTGGGAGCAGAGTCCGAGGGCCACCTGGTTCCACCCTCTAGGGAGTTGTAGAGGAAAATCTCTGGAACTTCTAGAACACAACTGAAAAGCCATCCCCAGGTTTAGGGTTTCCCAGGCCCGCTCTGGATGCAGTAAAACACTGAAATAACTCCTGCACATAGTATAGTAAAATAATATATAACAGTATAGTATCATATCGTCAAAACATCCTGCAGGGAGGAGTTTCATGCAGAATTTGAAGAGCTCGGGATGGACTTGGAAAGAGCCAGGGAAGGGACAAAAGCAGCAACACACAGGGAGGAGCCTGTGTTTATGCAGATGCTTCTGTGCTTTAGAAGAATAAACACAAAAACAAAGCGGGAGGTTGGCAAAAATGAAAAATTCTACGTCTGAAAGGAGGGCTGAATGATCTACAAGGAAAATTCTCCTCAAAGCTTTGCAGGGGTCTTCAATGGCCCTTCACCACAGCTGCATAATGACACCACCGCCGGGGAGGGGCTGCTTTTCACCCACTTGAGAGAAATGAAAGCTCCTCTCCCCCAAGACAGGGAGCCCAGCGAGGGGTGGGGAAGGAGGAGGGGAACCCTCTTTCATCTCTCATAACCACTCCTTACGGCACTGGCTTGATTTCCCATTGTTCAAAAGGTGGCTTCCCATAGCTGCACCACTCCCAAGAGGAGTGAGGTGATGGAGAAGAGTCATTACGGAGACGAACGCCCCAGGGGAGGGACCGCAGTGGTGCAGAGCCCTTTGGAGGCTCAGAGCATCCCAGCTGGCTGCCTTTGGGAGCAGGATTTCCCTGGCATATTCTCCCCTGCTCCCACAACGTTGTGACCCCTCCAGGGTCCATCCAGACCCCACTTTGCAGGATCCCTACAAGCGGAGAGGGTCTCCCACCCTCACAGCCCTCCCTGAGAAGAGCAGCTCCTCTCGGTACCTCCCTGGTCCCCAGAGCCCACCGGCACCACCTCACCCCAGGAGAGCAAATCTCCAACAAAACAACAGCAGAAAAAAGAAGTGTTGAGGGGCGGGAGAGGAGGGAAAAGTGGTTTCAAAACCTGGACACATCAAGAGACTGTTTCCATGGCAACCTCTTGTTCCTACAGCAGCTCAAGCCTGTTTTAATCAGTGGTAGCATTTACCAATAAACTCTGCTGGGGTCTGCACTCCCTTCCCAAGGATCTGCACCGGGATGGGTGGGGCCACCAAGCATTCACAGAGGCAGGGGAATACCTTTGGGAAAGGATGCCGATTGTTTTTTTCCATGGGGCTTTGGTGGCTGGAGCCAAACTGCCCTAATTCCTAATTCCTACCCCATGGCAGGGATGGGGTGCCAGGGATGCTCCAGGCGCACACACATCCACAACCATCCTAATCTTCACTGCTCCTCCTGGAAAATCTCAACCCAAGCAGCTTCACAGCCTCCTCAAGCAGCAAGTTTAGCCCTCGGTGGTTTGTAAAGCCACCCCAAAAGCCTTCATGCACCAGTGCTGCCTGTAGGGAACAAACCAAGGTGGAGGCAGGAGCAGTGGAAAAGGCCCAGAGGCCTTATCTTCACTGCTCCTCCTGCAAAATCTCAACCCAAGCAGCTTCACAGCCTCCTCAAGCAGCAGGTTTAGCCCTCGGTGGTTTGTAAAGCCACCCCAATAGCCTTCATGTGCCAGTGCTGCCTGTAGGGAACAAACCAAGGTGGAGGCAGGAGCGGTGGAAAAGGCCCAAAGGGAGCTGCTGTGGTGGAGGACTCAGGGACACACTGTGCTGGTGGAGGTGGAACAGCTCAGTCCTCAACACTGGACACAGGGAATCTTGGTTTTGGCTATTCCCACTGGTCTGGTTCAAGGACACTTTGCTCTTTCCCACCTGGAGCCTGCAAGGTGCCAATCCCCAAGGTGACACCTCAAGAGAGTTTCTGTGTTTGTAATGGTGTCATTTCTACGGAGGCCAAGAAGTAAGGGTTGAAATTCAGCTCTGGTTGAAGTCCAGAACAGCAGGTCTTGGTTAGAGGGTTAAAATCAACATCCAGTCCGAGTTCACCTCACTTTCCCCCAGGATTTCAGAGTGCAAATTTAAAACACCAAAACCCAAGTGGATCAAAACTCCTTAATGCCCTTGGCCTCTGCAAAAAAAAACCAAACATCCTCAAGCAGAAAGTGTCAAAATCCTCAGTTAAAAATCTTCATGCTCGCTCTTTAAACAGCATCTGTCGCATTGGGGGTTGAGTTAAAACTGGACAGAGATGTTGACTTACCATCAATCAACACAGGGCAAGCATTACCCACAGCAAAGCAGTTCTCAACAGCTTTGAGAAGTTTGAGAAGTTCCTTTGTAATATTGCAGCATTAAAGATCTTGATATTTTACTTTGGAAGGAATTTTTAGTCGATTTTTTTAAATTACAAAAATTAGAAAGTATCAAAGTGAGGAGGAAAATATTTCATGAAGCTTCAAATATTTAACAGGGCCCTGTGTTAAGGCAGTGCATTCTCTTGCTGCTTTTTAAAATGCCTTCATCTTAACAAAAAACTGGAAGAAAGGAGTGGTTTAGGTCAACCAGAAGATTTTCCATGTGTTTTTGCTTTGAGCCACTGAACCTAAAATCAATTATTTGTACATGTTTAGCCCTGATCCATGACTAGGACTCATCCAAGTAATTCAAATAAACACAAATTGACAGTAATCTCGTTTTGTTTGGGTTTGCTCTCTGCAGATGTTCTAATGGACCAGTTTAGCACCAGGAAATTTTTCAGGCATAAACGTGGAGCAATTTTCAGGGAATGCCTCTGGAGAGTGAATTTTGAACACCTTTACCTGCTTTTCTGCCTGCGACAGAGCACAGAAACAAGTGGTCTGTGGCGTGAGACCACCAAATTTCATGGGATTGAGGTAAGTGCCGGATAGAGCTCTCTGATTTTTCCAGCAGGGATCACCCCATGGACCTGAAGCAAAAAAATTCTTTGCACAACACCTGTCAAACCATGAAGCTCCTGCCTCGGGGCATCCCAGGTGCTCACGGTCTGCACAAAACAAAATTTGGGGGAGAAGAATCCACAGCGGGCATTAAATACAGGAGCAGCACATAAACCAAGCCAGGAATGCCTCTTCCCCATGGCAAGCTCTGTGCCTGATGCCTCTGAGCACCTCCACTCCAGCCTGAGCTTTGCTGTAAGCATTTCAAACGCTGGATGTCTCTGGGGACCCCCTCGGCTGAGCAGCTGAACACCAGCCAAGGTTAACAAATCACAGTGAAATGTCACAGCTTAGCCCTTCCTTCCTTCCCTGGCACCCTCCAGAGTGTGGATTCAAGCTCCACAAGCCACAGGGTGTTGTTGTGTTTGTTTTTTCTTGCAGGGAGCTATTCCCATCTAATGCTTTGCCTGACAGCTGCTGTGATTAATAGGTGATGTGCCAAAAGCCACAGACTATTATTATTATTATGGCAACATTTCGAGGTCACAACCAAGAGCAGAGTCCCATTGTGCCAGGCACTGCACACTGCTGGAAGTGGTCCCTGACTGAGAAAACCTCCATCTAAATAGGAATTCCTGGGAACAGGCAAAAAATTGCACAAGATTCTAAGTGGTGTAGGGTTTTTCTGCAGTTTCATGCACCAGGCAAGCAGTGGAAGAGAGTTACTGTCCCCCACCACCGTGACACCAAACATGCTGGGGATTAATTAATGTTCATGCTTAATCATTCCAGCATTTCTCAGAGCACATGCACGGCTACAAGGTTTGAGGTTACTGGGTTAGGTTACACCTACAAGGTTAGACTAGCACATTCATGAGGAAAAAAAAACCAAAACCTATAACCCCAGCCAAAACCAAGCAAAACAACCCCAAAATATTGTTAGTCCATGTTAGAAAGCCATGCCTTCAGTAAAGATTTCCTGTTGCATCCTGGAGAGCTCAACATTCCCTCTTTGTCACATGCATGTTATCAGAACTGCCTCATTTTCCAAAATGATGGAGCTAAACACCAGGTCAAGGTGTTTAATAGGTGATGTGCCAAAAGCCACAGACTATTATTATTATTATTAGATTTTGGAGCACTTTGGCACAGAGGAAACCCCAAAATCAGAACAGCTTGTCCAGTGTGTTGTTAACCAGATCCCACACCCAGCCCTGGAAGATTCTGCATCCCTCATTTCCCTACACCACAGACTTTATTGGAAACCCTCTGGCTTCCCACGTGGAGAATACAGGTTCTGCTTGATTTTTTGTCAGCTGGTAAGAAATGGAGATTCGGGGACTCAGAGGAAGTATTTGGTGTCCTACAGTCACACAGATGAATTCCCAAATTCAGGCAGTTGTAAAACAGGGGTGAGTAATAGTCTATCTCCAGTTTTCTGTCTGCCTTTGAGCTTGGGTTTCATTCCATCCCTAATAAGACACTGATGCTCAGAGGGAGAGTAAACAATAACTAAAAGGATAAAAAATGCAGGAGTAGAAGCACAGACATAAATTATTATTTAAAAGCTTCAGTTACTTACAAGCTGTAAGTTCCTTATCACCCTGACATATTTAATTTTCAGGCTGCTCACAGGTTTGTGTCCAGGGGCTGAAATCTGAACCCTGCCTACATCCAATTTTCAGCACTATTCCAGAACTGGTGGATTTTTCAAGTCTTCATGGACACTTGTGTTGCCAGCACTGGGAAATGACAAAAGAAGACCCAAAACCAGGCTACCAACCAGGGACCCTTTTTAGCTGGACCCAGATTGGGCAGAAAGAGACCTACGGACATGGCAAATCAGTTTTAGGGTTTTTCCTGTTTTCCCCTTGAAGGAAACCACGTGGTGGAAATAGGCAGAAGGAGGTTTTCCCCTCTAGATCCACAAATCATTCATGACAAACATGTGCCCCTTTTTCTACTCTCTCAGCCTTCAACCTCCACTGGCAATGATGCCAGAATGATTTTTTGGTTTTTTTTTTATACCTCTCTTACGTACTCTTTTATAGTTTTATGTATTCTTAGTGCTTTTAACCTACATACTTGTAACTTTCTAAGTCTGGTAACTTAACTGAAACCCACTGTACCTTTAAACCAAAAAACCAGTCTGAAAGCTCCAGACACCAAAATCTTCTCCAAAATTTATTTTTGTAAACTAAAATAAGCCCATCCAGAGAAAAAGTTCCTCAAAACAGAAAGTTCACTCAAGCCTCTAATCAAAAAATCTTTAATAAATAGGTTAATTTTGCAAGACCTATAGGTGTGTGTATTTCAGTAAAACAATGTACATACATATTCGAGACATTCCACCTGGACAAAGTGCTGTACCCAAGGATCCTGAAATAAATACTGAAGTAAAAACCCTTTTTTCCCATAAACTGTGTTTTGGTTTTAATTTTAAGATCAGAGAAAAGCAACAGCAAGGTATGGACAAGTGACCTCCTGTTCTCTGTCACCCTCCTCTGCCTGTCCCACTTCCTCACGACCAAGCCCTGGCTCTGGATCTCGGCTCTGTTATCCAAGAGAAGGTCTGAGACCTCACACAATCCTCTCATGTCATCTCCTCTGCTCCCAGGAGCAAATTTTGTTGTCACGTGCAAGGTGGGAGCACGGTCAGATCCACAGTAAACCCTCTTCCAAGGGTTATTCCAGCCTCACAAAAAGGAAGGAGAACTGAGAAGAGTGAAAAGGGAAGGTATTTCTGGAAATGCCTCGTGCAGCACACGAAGGACTGGGATGTTGTTATGGAATAAATCCTCCGTTATCACACGGCACAGTGTGGGTTTTTTATATTGAGTAAGAGCCACCTCCACTTCAAAATAGAATAAGTAAGTAAATAAGAGTAAATAGTAGAGAAAAGCTGCCTTGGATCCTGGTGGGATATTACATTTGCCCAGGCCTGTCAAGCCACGCACGCTCGACTCCGCATTGGAAATTTCATTATGATACACAACAGCCAACTTGGGATAGAAAGGAAGTTGTTCCAATAAAACTCAATTTGCCTCCTTCTTGCAGTGCTGTCTCTGAACTAACCAGCCTGAAACTGCCTAAAAACAATCTGACACATAATTTGTACTACGGTGGAGGAAAATAATTTCCCTTAAAGATGAGAGGTCGTCAAGTGAATCAGAAACCAGTCACACCTGTGGAAGCCAAGTTTAATGTAACAGTTCTGGGAGAATGAAATCAGTCATTCTCCCTTATATACTTCCAGTTTTTAAAAGAATAAATAAGTAAACCCCAAATCTACCACAACTCCCTGAAACGCTGCTGATGGAATCAATCAAATCTCTCCTCCAGTTATGAACTGTCCCTTGTTTGTGCAAAGGACAAATCAAACAAGAGCTGGGGCTCTGCAAGTGCTTCTGAGCTTTTCCATGCTCATGAAAAAGTCATCATGTTTATCTCTGCAGAAGGAAAAAAAAAAAAATCTCTCCTTAGGAAAAAAAAAATTAAAAAGGAAGGAGGCTTGAAGGCAAGAGCCACATGGCACACCAGAGGAGAGGGGGAAAGGCACGAAGAGCACAAAGCCATCCCCAGCAGAACCTCAGCCAGACGCAGCCCCTGGAAATCCTTTCCCTTTATTACAGAGCCTTAAAAGAAAATGAAAACCAACAAGAAGCAGGGATGGTTTTATCAAGCCTCCACAAAAGTTGAACTGCTCCTGGGAGCTTCTTTTTTTCCCCCACCACGTTCTGAGGAATTTAGCAGCAACAGAAAAGATGATTTCTCCTGTGTACACCACCCATAATTCCACCATCGGATTTGATGTTTCAAAAGGAAGCTTCAATCCCCATGAATAAAAGCAAGTGTTTGAAAGAGATTATTCACCTGCCATGTCCCCCAAACAGGAGGGAGCTGCTGGCTCACAGCAGGTCTGTGATAGGACAGACTTTACCCCTCCAAGCCTAGATCCAAACAGACACATCAGCAATGAATTTCCCTCAAGTGCTGATAGGAGAGAAGTTATCTCCACTTCTTCCTTCTCTTTGTGTCCTCCTCACATCTGGAGCCTTAACCACAGCCTGGGCTGTTCCTTTCTCGCAGGGCTGATATGGTTTTGCCTTTTTCTGAAAGAGCAAAAAGATTTGACTTAAGAGGGAGCTTTCTCTATTTGTTCCAAAGGCAAGGAAGGCTCCATCTCATGGTCTTTGGACTCTCCTCCCCCTTAAAATGCTAGGCTGTTTGTTGCCTGCTCAGAACTTCCTTCACATTCTCCCTGCTGCTTGACTTTCCCCCAATTACCTGTGCTACAGACCTTGGGAAGAGAGCCGGTGATAACCTTGGAGATAACTCTAGGTTTTCCATCTGCTGGGAGGAGAGAAAATAGCTTTAAATAAAAATGTAAATTTAAAGTAGAAGGAGGACAAGAGGTGATAACAACAGCCAGGTCCTGCTGTCAAATAGCTCAGCGTAGTGTTTACCCTTCATCTAAAGCCGTGAAATAGTCAAAGGTTTTTTTATCTTGAACAGAGCCAGCAATTAATCCAGTTCAGCCCCTCTATTTTGCAGGTGTCCTCCAAAACACAAGTGATGGAAACAATTAATTAAAAGCACAATTCTACCTTTCCAGTTTCCCTACAAACAGCCATAAAGCCACTCTTTACCCACTGCTTTCCTCCCCTCTGGGCCAGCAGGTCTCTTTTATGTTCCCAGGGCTCATAAAAGCATCATCCACCCTAAAGCATGGAGAAAAGAAAGGAAGAGAGGGCAGTTCCATCTTCCCAGGAGACAGCAGCCACCTCCATGCTCCAAAAGATGCTGAGAGACCTCAGCTGACTCTCATGAAAAATTGAGTCAAATCCCAGAGAATTTTTTTAAAAATTCCCTCAGAACTATTCCTTACAACACCAACACTACTAGAAGCTGGGAAAAGGAAGCTGGTCCATCTTCACACTCTTCCTCAGGGTCCTGCTCACTTTTTGGATACACAGTGGGTCAGGCTGGTCCTAAAACTGACCTCAACAGGCAGCACTTAGAGCATCGGTTTCAAGATGAAAGAAAACTCTACTTCTTATTTAACCTCTCTCAGTCCAGATGAAAAAAGATCACCTGGAATAGCACAAATTTCAGTGTGGACAATAAAAACTGTGTCTTCCAATGAATTCATCTTACTTTGCTCTAGGGAAGCATCAGGGAAAAGAGAAAATGGAAAAAGCAAATACTTGTGGGAGAAGAAGACAGAAGATAGAGGGAAAAAAAAACCTAATAAAGACAAAAGAAAAAAAAATCTGCACTTAAAAAAATATAATTAGCAGAAATCTGCCCTAGCACAAATTAGTCCTGATCTTTTAGGCATCATCCCAGGGAGGGAAGAAGGGTCAGGGAACCCAATTTCCTGCCCTTCTTCGATGGAGCTTCCCAGTGCCAAAGCAGCAGAGTATTCCCATCATCCCAGCCTGTATTTAATGTCACAAATACACATATTTGTACAGTGGAAGAAAGAAAAATACAGACAGTCTGGGCCAATCCCACAAGGAATTTGTTGTTCTGCTACCCAGTGGTCCTTTAAGGGAGAAAGCAATGGATCTTTCTGGATCTGAAGTCAACGTGAGCAGATGTGTCATAGTGCAGCATTCCAGACCTGGCATTTTTTTCTGAGGATGTAATCTGATATTTTTCACACACAATTTGTGGGACAAATGGACTGCACAGCAGGAATTCTTCCCTATTACACTGCAGCTTGCAGCCTGGCTCTCGCTGTGGATGTGAACACCTTTCCACGCACAGGGAAATCCTTGTGTCCTTCCCTTGAGGACTGATGTTATATTGCAGCAATTTCTGAGCAACTTCCATCTCTGCCCAGGTAGGTGAGACTCCAGAAAAAGCAGAAGCCAGATCACCAGTAACTCTCAGAACTAGCTTGTTCCTTGTCCACAGAACAATTCCTAAAAAGAACAAAAACCTCAGGTAATCTTTAAGGTCACCTGGCTCATAAGTTTTATTCAGATTCCCAACAGGTCATCCTGTATCACCTATCTTCCTACGGCAGCCTCATTGCTTTGTTCTGACTGAGAGGAGAACCTGGGTTCTGCTTCTCCTTGGTATTATTGAAAAAAAATAATAATTTGGAAATAATTAATACTTGCCATTTTTTTCCATCCTTAGGTGACTCATTCCCTGCGAAAGTCCCTTGTTCTTACAGTGCAAAAGACAATAATTGATCCCTATCCAATTTCCACGGAAATTCTTCCCTTCACCCCCAAAAAGAACCCACCAAAACCCAACAACAACAAAAATCAAACTGTGCTAAAAGCTGGATTTCTCAGCAGGAAAAGAAAGCTGAAGAATAATGTCTGTTAGGAGACCTGTCTCAGTTTCCAGGTGATATTTAATCCATTCAGAAGTTATCTCTTGCTTCCATGTTTGCTGTTTTTAACAAACACTTAACCACTCCGTAACAACTCCTTCTTCACCAAAACCTCCTTTTCTCTGGCAAAAACGGAGATCTTTCCCTTCCATGCTCCCCCCAGGACTTGACTTTATGGATATGTCCCTCTCAGCTCGACCAAACCACTTCCAAATTTCAGCAGCCAAGCCTGGCTCCAGATCCCCCTCTCCTCACAGCCTCTCTCCCTCTCGGCTGTGCGCATCCATTATGCACATTTTCATTAGGAGCATTTTGCAAGTGATCTGTTGATTCATTGTATTAGAATTGCAAACAAATGGCATCATTTTCCCTGCACGCTCTTCCCGGAGAATTCAGCGCTGATTTCCCGGCATTGTCGGGCTACTTGACTGACACTTCTGCTTGATTTGAACCCTTTGAGATTTCTCGCTGCAGCCACTTCTGCTCATCAGTTCTTCTGCAAGAATTCAAGAGCTTGCAGGACTTCAGGCACCTGTGTTCCTTGACACAGGCTCCACATTTCCCTGTTCTGTACACGATTTATTACATTTTGCCTTGGAATCAGAATGCGACAGTGAAATGTGGGGATAGAGGGGGCAAATTCATCTCTACATTTCATGTAATTCCACTGATTTCAGTATTTGATGTGTGTCAGATGGGCACGTGCGTTTTTATCCCACCCAGACCCTCCAGTGCTCTAAGGCAGTCAATGCACTATTTAATCCATCAAGTGCTGGGATTTTTTTTTTCTTTTTCCTATGTGGTTTTCTTTTCCTTTTTAACAGAAAAATGTGAATTTGCCATGGCTGCTGTTAGATCTGAAACCATGGCAAAATATCTTTAAATGCTGTCACATTCTTTACTGGCACAGAGACCCATATCATTGGTTCTCACACAGCTTCACAAATATTCCTGGATCCTGATTGTGTCAGACTTGCATAGAGAGGTTTAGGATCTTGCAGAGGAAAACAGAGGGACAGCAGCAGGAAATTATTTGATCCCAGTTTTGCAAAGCTGGGTTTTTCTGGAAGATCAATGCCAACAGAACACCTCATGTAAAGGTGGCACTTTGAAAAGTCTTTCTTCTCATCAAAGAAGAAAACAGGATGATATAAAAAAGTCCTTTGGGGATCTGTGCAGCTCCCAGGGAAATCAGCAGGAATTTCTGCACTGCTGTCACTGGGAGCTGCATGCTGATAGAAGGTTCTTAGGATAGCTCAGCATATTCTGCCTTAAAACAATGAGATTTGGGCACCTTCAGTAATTGTCTTCACACTCCCATGAATCATCGAATCCCAGAATGGTTTAGACTGGAAGGAACTCCAAAGATCATTTCATTCCCTCCCCCCTGCCATGGGCAGGGACACCTCTCACTGTCCCAGGCTGCTCCAAGCCCCATCCAGCCTGGCCTTGGGCACTGCCAGGGATCCAGGGGCAGCCACAGCTGCTCTGGGTCACCTGTGCCAGGGTCGCCCCACCCTCACAGGGAAGAATTTCCTCCTAACAACTGATCTCAACCTCTCCTCTTAGTTTAAAACTGTTCCTCGTTGCCCTCTCACCCTCTGCCTGTGGATAAAGTCACTTCATCCCTTTTTTCTAAGCCCTCTAAGAGCTGCAAGGCCACAATGAACCCAGACTACAATGTCAGAGATCAACTCTCCCTGCAAATGACCAATTAGGGATGCCAAGATCCAATCCAGCTACTAATTTAGGACTTTAAAACAAAGCACCAGAGCATCAAAGCCACCTTCCTTCAGTACCAGGGCAGATTCTCCAGCTCATGAAGAAAAGGGCCCTTGGATGCCCAGGGTGTAGGATGTTAAGCAGGAAGCACAGGGAAAGATCTTTTACTGCAGGAAACAATCAATTCAAGACAAGTGAAATTATCTGAGACCTTTAAAAACTATATTGTGCAGAGCCCTGGGTAACACACTAGGTTTATTCTAACTACAAGGAGATAATTGACAAACCCTTCCAAACTTTGCTGACTGGATAACTGAGCCCTCATTCAGCTGGATTCAAAGTGATCCCGTGCAGAGACCTGAGGGCATCTCAGTGCAGGAATGAGCTCCTCTCTGCTCCTCTGCCTCCCACACAGCTCGTGGAAAGCCTGGCCCAGTGCCATTAATAATGATATCTCCTGGGTGCGTTTCCCTTCCGACTGGCTGACTGATTTTATTACTGTGGCAGAGAATTGCAAAATATGAAGTGCTCAGTGTAGCAAAATGACATTTGTGTAAGTTATATTGTAAATAGTTACTGACACGCTGACGTTGTTGGTAATGTAAGGACGGTAAGAGGCTATTAATTACATTAGTGCTTAATCAGCACTGAGCACTGCTGCTCTCCTCTCCAGTCCAGCTGCTTGGTGTCCTCCAGAGAGGAGACTGGGGATGCAGGAGAGTGCTGCTGATGCCCAATGATGGTGCACAGCAGGGCAGAGCTCTGCTCAACATCTGTGCACATCTGGAGCCAAGATGGAATGGCTGCCTTGATGAGCCTCAAAGGGATGGGGTGTCTGGAAGATTTCAGTGGTGTCCCAGCCTTGAACTGAAATCTATGAAGAGAAAGGGCCTTCAGCCTTTTCCTGGTTCATCAGATGAGCATCAAAAATTATCTGTCTTGCATTGGTTTTTTTTCCTACCTTCTCTTCCCTATTTCTTCACACCCTTAGAAAACTCTGCTGCAAATCTGAGAAAGAGTTTCAGTGCTGGAATAACTCAGGTTTTCCTTATGCCCCCAAAACAATGTACATCCGGGACAGAGAAGACCATTTCACCCCTTCACGGATATAATTCTCATATTTATGAGAATGTCTAAATCCCTGGGATTTATGAACTCTGATATCTTCATTGCTTACTTGAGGAAATGGCCTCAAGTTGCACCAGGGAAGGTTGAGGTTGGTTATTAGGAAAAGATTTTTCATGGAAAGGGTTGTCAAGCACGGGAACAGGCTGGCCAGGGCAAGGGTGGAATCCCCACCCCTGGAGGGATTTCAAAGCCATGTAGATGTGGCACTTGGGGACACTGCTAGGGTGGCTTTGGCTGTGCTGAGGGAGTGATTAGAGTTGATGATCTTCGAGGTTTTTTGCAACCTAAATAATTCCATGATTCTGTTTTATAAAATCTACTCTTACACACTCTGCCAGAGTTCATTGCAGGTCAGATCCAGAATGTTTGAGACTCTAAGAAACCACAGCATGAGGGCAGAAAAAGACCCATAAAGTCATCAAGTCTGACCCTCTTTTAGTGCAAGAAGGGGCTCCCTTGGGGATGGACACAGAGAGACAGGGCAAAAGGACACGGAGAGACAGCTCATATACTGGGAAAACTATTAGCCCAATGAGTTGAAAAAGTGACAGACTGATAAGTAGCCAGAGTATGAGGGATAACTTCCTGACAGCAGGAACCACCAGACTGCAGGGGAGAGGCCCGGGGGAAATGTCAGGAGGAGCAGCATTCGAGCCACTTAGAATAAAACAGATTTGGAAAGAAACCTGCAGTGACCAGGAGACTAAACTAAGCCCAGTATCTTGGCAATAAGTCTTCTCCATAGCTAATAATTCATGAGAAGATATCTGGAGACACAAACAACGTCCAGAGAGGAATGCAGATGACTTATTCGCCTTCACTGAGCAAGCGAACAACTGCTACAGTTCCTGTGTCCCCTGGGAGCTGGTGCAGCTGAACTTGGCTGAACAGAGAGATTTGCAAAAAGGCCAGAATGCAAATCCCTCCCCAGCACTGGCCAGCAGCAATGCCATGCAAGATTCACCACAACACATGTCCTTACAGGCAGCAGTGGCACAGCACTTCACGATTTCCAGTCCCCAGGTAATCCCAGGGAAGGCTTTGAGTCTCATGCAGAAGGGATTTGAAATTAAGGACAGGGCTTTTATCAGTAGAAAGCCACGCAGGAAAGCCTCTGCCTGATCCCTTCCCACAACTTCCACCTCGGATACTGAGTGACAACACAGCCAAGTAAGAATCACAGAATGGTTTGTGTTGGAAGAGATCTCAAAGACCCATCCAGTGCCACCCCTGCCATGGGCAGGAACACCTTCCACTGTCCCAGGTTGCTCCAAGCCCTGTCTAACCTGGCCTTGGACATTTCCAGGGATCCAGGGGCAGCCACAGCTTCCCTGGGCACCCTGTGCCAGGGCCTCACCACCTTTTGAATAAGGAATTTCTTCCTAACATCTAATCCAAGCCTGCCCTCTGCCATTCCCCTCTGCCCTACCACCATCTGCCCATGTGAAAATATCACTCTCCCCTATTTTATAAATCCCTTTTAAGTACTGAGAGGCCACTGAAGAAGCTGTTCATCATCTCAACGATCCCCTGGGATCACACCAAGGACAACATGGTCATCAACAGCTTCATGAAGGTCATGCTGGTCATGGTTTATCATGAAAGATAACCAAAAAATGGTCGGGGATTATCCACTTCCAGGGTTGAAATCCTCCTGACTGGGATAGGAGATGCTGGGCCATCAGACCCAGAAAGACTGAGTGCATCCAGCCCTGGAGGTCTGAATGAGGGCTACGTGAGAACATGCCAGAGCCCCTGAATCAAAACTCGCCTTCATTCCCTGGCTCTGCCTCTGACTCACTGTCTGACCTTGAGAAAGTCATTTAATCTCTCTGTGCCTCAGGATCTGCATAAAAATAATTATTATGGCTGATGTTTTATGGGAAAAGACTACTACCATATAAAATATCATTCCAAAACGCCCTTTTCAAATCCTTCATCAGAAAAAAAAAATCTACAGGGGGTCAGAATTTTAGAATCTTATTAAGCCTTTCCCAGCGCCTCAGTGCGTTTGACTAACTCTCAATACACACTATCCGACATTTAAATCACAATTTGAGACTATGAATTGTTCACAAAACCTTCCATCTTATACCAGTGGCAGCTTAAAGTTCTGATGATGAATTGTATCTAATTAGTTATTTTGTCATTTGCAAAGATAGCTGGAAAATAAATCACTATTTCTAGCTAGAAAACTTTAACTTAGCATCTCCCCTCCTTCTTAATCAACTTTTGAGCCATTCATTAGGTTTTCATCCAGAAATCCTTTTTCAAACCATTGTCAAGCCACCAACATTTTTCAGGTTAAAATGAAGCTGGAGATTGGGCAGCTATCTTCTTATTTTATGGGGAAAAAAATCCCTGATAGCTGTCAGCCAAGACACCATTAAACATTCAGCTTAAAGCTTATCTTTTGTAAAATAAACATTACTACAATTTTTCAGCTCTTTCTGAGCCCTCCTAAAGAGGACAGAGAGCCAAGTCAAGGGTTTGTTGAGAGCAGTGTTGGCCAGAACAGCTTTTCTCCCTCTGTTTTTGGTTATGATTTCTGGGGAAGATGGTCAGAAAAAAGGGGAGTTTCTGAACCTTCTTCATGCCAGCATCATTCCTCAGCTGGAATGGTCCTTCCAAGAGGAAGTCTTCATCATCCAAATGTGTGCAGAAGTGAAGAAGAAAATGAATGAAGAGATTGATCCGTTCAGAGGGCTCAGCTTCTCCCTCCCATATCATTTCTCCTTCTCTCGTGGCACAAACTGGGAAGCAGATCTTTTATCTGCCACTCATCCCAAGTGCTGAGACAAAAGTCTTCTGAGTGGAGCCACCACAGCTCAATCAGTGTCACAATTACTCCTGTCACTCACAGATTACATGATTCCTTCAGATTAGAGACCTCCTCGGAGCTGAGACTCTAAAACACCTCTGCATCACCTGTTTCTCACTCAGCAAGAACAAAGGAAAGATAGGGCTCTGCTCATTCAGTAGCTTTGGCAGCTGCAATGGTGGCTGTTGCTGTTGTTTAACGGACAAAAGAACTGTTACAGGGCCAAAAAAAAAGGTGTTTTGGAGTTTTTTATTTGGCATGAGTTATACCTCCAGTTATTTCAGACCCAAATGCTGATGCAACAGCTGTCTGATCACAGCTTGGATTTTCTTCACGGAGTTTCTAGCCAGCAGAATCTTCCTTCCTGCAGCACTGGGGGGTTTCTGGAACTTTGCCCTCACCTCCTAACAAGGGAGGGACAGGGAGCAGCCAGGTTGCAGGGAAGGTGAGGATGACCAGCCTGGTTGGAAACTCAATTTCAGGAGCAAAATCAAGGGAAGTCTGGACGCATTGACCCTTGCAGTGAGCTCCATCACCCCATGGCAGGGGGATGTTCCACCTTCAACCCAACATCTGCCCAACAGGGCCCCACACAGGGAGCATCAGAGAGAGCACGAGGGAATCCTGCAGTAGTGTCCAGAGAGTGCAGCACATGTTGATGAATCCTAAAGGCCTGGCAGAGAGAGAAAGTCACGGCCAGGGTCACCCTCAGTGATGACAGAAGTCCCAGGGCACCCAGCAGGAAGGGAAATCCCACATGGAGGGCAGGAGCTTTGATGGACTGCTGTGCTCTATGTGCTCAGCTGTTTCCCTCTGCTGGTCCTGAGCTTTACCATGATAAAAATCACGGAATCACAGAATCATTTAGGTTGGAAAAGACATTTAAGATCACCAAGTCCAACCATTAAGATCATAAAACCACAGGCTGGTTTGGGTTGGAAGGGACCTTAGAGATTACCTGTTTCCACCTCCTGCCTTGGGCAGGGACACATTCCACCATCCCAGGCTGCTCAGGGCCCAATCCAACCTGGCCTTGGACACTTCCAAGTATGGGGCATTCACAGATTCTCTGGGAAACCTATGCCAGGGCCTCACCACCCTCTTAATAATGATTTTTTTTCCCCTAATATCTAATCTAAACCTTCTCTCTCCCACTTTAAAGCCATTCTCCCTTGTTCTGTCACTCCATGAGAGCAGGCAGAGGCAATGAGATCGCAGCAAGCCTACCCTGTTTTTCCAAGTTCAAAAACGAGCCCTGGATTCATTCATATGCACTTAAATCCTGGCATCTTTCACATGCCTGAAGGTTTTGCCATCTTCTGAGATTTCCACTTGAATTACAGCAGCAGAGGGAAAAGACTGAATGAGTCACAGCCTGGAACTCTGCCCTCCTGCCATCCCCTTGAATCACACACACGGATAACCTGAGGAGAGGTTGTGCCTCACGGAGCGCGAGGCGGCCGCGGTTTGAAACGCGCCCGATGTCCAATCCCAACAACTCAGCGTTCAGAGCCGTGGGAGGAAAAGTCAGACACGGCTCAGGCACAAATCCAGCCCAGCTTTCTGCTCTCTTGGCCTCAGAGCTCACGCCAAGCTTGCAGGGGAACAGGGCATTGCACGTGAGGGAGCTGCCAACAGGTCCTCGACATGAAGGGCAGGGTCACGGGGTGGTAAAAGAACACGAGGAGGTTTGGATGGTCCTGAGTCCCCCCTGAAACATCCCACAGGCTGCCTCACCCCTTCCACAGACACTATTACCCATCCTCCATAGCCCTTAGTGATGCCAGAACGAGTTTTTGCTTTTTCTTTTATACCCCTCTTACATACTCTTCTATGGTTTTATGTATTCTTAGTGCTTTTAGCCCACATACTACTACTTACAGACTTTCCAAGTCTTGATAACTTAGCTGAGACCCACTGCACCATTATACCAGGAGACCAAACAGTCTGGAAGCCCCAGACACCAAAGTCCTCTCCAAAACATATGTTTGCAAACTAAGATAAGCCCATTTAAAGAAAAAGTTCCTCAAAACAAAAGATTCACTCGAGCCTCTCACTGAGAAATCTTTGATAAATATGTTAATTTTGCAAAGCCTATAATTGTGTGTATCTCAGTGTGCATGCATTTTCAGAACATTCCACCTAGATGAAGTGCTGAACCCAAAGATCCTGAAATAAATACTGAAGTAAAAATCCCTTTTCCCCATAAACCATGTTTTGGTTTTAATTTTAAAGACCAGGAAAAGGCAAGATTAGGGCATCAGCTGTTGAAAAGAAAAGCTCCGACACCAACCTGGAAGTCTGCAAGGAACGCAGAGCTTTATCATGGAATTGTTATAAGCAACTAAGTTTTTGCAGTTCAGTAATTGTTATAAGTAATTAAGTTCTTGTAGTTCAGCTAATTAGAGTAATTGTCCTGGTTAATGCTGAAAGTGGTTGAAGGGGGGCAAGGTGTGTATGGGTGCTTTGTTATATGTATGTGTTTGGTTATATGTACAGGTGTAATTCATGTGAACAGGTAGAGACTGCCAGAACAGTTCCTTAAGAAAACCATGACATCATATCAGAAATGGAGAAGTAGATTTGTTGCCTTTCTCTAGTCTTAGAATTAAAACTAAAACACGGTTTATAGGAAAAAGAGGTTTTTACCTCAGTATTTATTTCAGAATTTTNTTCAGTAATTGTTATAAGTAATTAAGTTCTTGTAGTTCAGCTAATTAGAGTAATTGTCCTGGTTAATGCTGAAAGTGGTTGAAGGGGGGCAAGGTGTGTATGGGTGCTTTGTTATATGTATGTGTTTGGTTATATGTACAGGTGTAATTCATGTGAACAGGTAGAGACTGCCAGAACAGTTCCTTAAGAAAACCATGACATAATATCAGAAACGGAGAAGTAGATTTGTTGCCTTTCTCTAGTCTTAAAATTAAAACTAAAACATGGTTTATGGGGAAAAGAGGTTTTTACCTCAGTATTTATTTCAGAATTTTTGTGTACAATACTTTGTCCAGGTGGAATGCCCTGAAAATGCATGCACCCCCACCACCACTGAAATACACACAA
>VZRF01013105.1:0-26003 GCA_013396875.1 Vireo altiloquus | reverse complement strand
TATAAAAATGTGTTCTGGAGAGGATTTTGGTGTCTGGGGCTCCCAGGATGTTTGGTCTCCTGGTTTAACAGTGCCGTGGGGCTGAGCTGAGTTATCAGCCATGGAAAATTACAAGTGTGTGGGCTAAAAGCACTGCGAATACATAAAACTATTAAAGAATATGTAAGAGGGGTATGAAAGAAAAACCAAAAAGCCATCCTGGCATCAGATTGGACAGCTAAGAGACCAATCACACGACGCCCTCGCAGATGATTGGTTCAGAATGCACCGTGGATAAGGACCAATCAGAGACCAAGGCAGTGAGCCAATCAGAACTGACCGTTCCGGCCCGAGGCTATAAAGGGACCCTGGGGGGGGCAGGGCCCTCCTGCACTGACCGGCATGTGGGCTCTGTCCCAGCACCCAGGGATGGCCACTGCAGGTTCCCTCTGCCTTGCTGCAGTTAGCAGGTTACTCCTGCTGCCTTGGCTTTCACCCCCATTAATAAATTAACTAAAATCTAACGGCATCAGACTGTTATTTCTGACAGAGTCACAGAATGGTTCTGGGTTGGAGGGACCTTCAAGATCATCCAGTTCCACCCGCTGCTGTGGGCAGGGACACTTTCCACTATCCCAGGTTGCTCACAGTCTCATCTAACCTGGCCTTGGACACTTCCTGGGATGGGGCAGCCACAACTTCAAGGCTTAGGCCTTGAAACTTTACATTTCAATGCACAAGCAAATCCTATGGGTCCACCCCTACATAGACAAGTGGAGAAGAAATATTCCCATACATTGGAATACCTTATTCATTCATAAAATCATTACAGTTGGAAAAGATCTTCTAAGATCATCCAAGTCCAACCACCACCACCATGCTCCTTCCTGACAGCTTTCCTGCTCCTTGTCCTAAAACCAAGGGCAGAAAACCCCCAGAGGAGGCAGACTTCACATCCACTCTGATTCTCTCTTCGGTCAGTGGCGCTTTCTGCCCTGTGAAGCACTCAGGTGTCATCTTTGTAATGGGAATTTTGGTCAGGGAGACAGGGAGCGGAGAGAAAGCAAGAAGCTGACACTTCTACATGCACCACATTCTAATTGGGGTCAAGGGATGCAACAGTTGGAGAGCAGCAAGTTATTTTCTGCATCACTGGCCTGTCAAAATTATATTTTTACTCAGATATAAGGAAGGAAAAGGACAGAGTCTGGGAACAGCTCCCTGTCAAGTCACTTCTAGGAAATGTGGAGCGCCAGCAGCTGCCACCCTGAGCTGGGCACAACAAGGTGCTCCATCCTCATTATCCTGGCGATGGCATGGAGCTGTGATGGTGACTGGAGAACCTCAACCAGCCACAATAAAAGGAGACAAAGCAATTTGAGTCAAAAATCACCCAGAAATAATTTTCACAGGTAGCTTTGCCCAGGAGGTGACACAATTCTGTTGACATTTGGTGGACTTTGAATTACCAGGAGTGTTTACCCGGCTCCCAAGGGCATCAGGGGTAGAGTAACCACCTTTTTTATGTCACCTTTGCACTGTCAGGCAAATTTCCCAAATCCCAAAAAATCCAACCTCACCTGAGTGCAAAAGCAGAGCAGTTCCTTCCTTACCCAGCTCACCCTAAGACTGTGAGCCAGAATGCTCACCCTAAGTCTGGAAAGTCAAAGATACACTTTCCACCTGATCAAGGGTATCAGTCCAAATCCTCAGCTGGAAAAGTCTCTCCCTGATGACAGAACAGCTACAGACTCAATGTGGATGTGGAAGAAGAGAGAGAAGAGCTCTTGTGATCATCATCTCCAGCTTTGCCTGGAGAGGACAGAGGGTCTTGAAGGGCAGGATGCAAGTGAGGACAGGGACATAAAGTTAAAATCTGTGAGAGGCAGGATATAGTACTATGAGAAAAGCAGAAAAAGCATTTTCATCACATACCTGGAGAGGAAACACATATAAAATTTGGGGCTATTACAAAAGTTAGAAGGGTTGAACTGGGGATTCCAGAGACAGATACACCTATGCACCCCCAGGAGGGATGCCTGCACTGCACTGCCACAACAAAACCTCACAATTCATCCCAAAAGCACAGCCCAGTGTTAGGTCAGGCTTTTCTGCTACATCAGTACACAAGCCCCCAGTCTGATGCCCTGTCCCCCACCACAGACCAAGAGACACCCCAAGAACAGCACCCAGCTAGAAACAACTCCATTCTTAGCACACAAAGAGATGTTCCTTGTGTACAGCCCTTTATTACCTTCCCTTCCTCATAAATGAATGATGAGACCCCTTTAATGGAATTAATTCTGAATGCTGATGAATTATCAATGGAAAACAGCAGCGCAAGCACAGGGTGCTCACTCAGCACTGCCTGTCACTCCCTGCTCTTTGTCATTTCCAAACTATGGGAAAGGAGGGAGAGAAGGGCCAGGAGCCAAGGGCTGCCTTGATGGGATCCTCAGGAGCTCCTTCAACACCATCTCCCACCTGCTATAAGCCCCCAGAACATCCAGGACATGTCCAGGAGATTCTCTGGATGCAAAAAAAGCCCTTCAGACTGTGTGTGAAGGTACTGCTTGGAATAAAACCAGAGGTGTGTGAGACAGGAAGAGGCTGCTGTTGTCCAAGGTGACATCCAACCACTCCAAATCCACCCCACCTCCCCAGTCAAGTGAGAAGAAAGAAAAGAAGAATTATGGAATGGTTTGGGTGGGATAATGATGGATCAAGTGTGACTGAGATTCTGATAATGGAAGTATGGGGGGACAGGACTTTTTCAGAGCTTCCCTGTCTCAGTCCAACATCTGACCTGCAGAAATATTTACCCTTGATGGACCAGCACCTGAAAATGGTGTTCAAGCAGCCACATCAACCAGTAGCCCCTGAAACATCAGGTCAAGACTTTTCCTGCCTCAACACAAAAGATATTCCCTGTCTCACATCAACGTCTCAACTCGGAGGGCTCAGAGTGGGATCGCGTGGCTCGAGCCAAGCAGCCAGCAAAGCTGTTCCCACGTCTGCTCTTCCCAGCAGGCAGGTGTGAGAAGCCCAGCCATGCAAGAGGAGAGCTGCAGACAGAAATGTGTCAGGCCATGCTTTATCTCCTCCGGAGCTGGCACAGTTGGTGGAGAGGAGTTGGAAGGGGAGGGGCGGAAAACAACACCGTGGTGGAGATAACTGAGATGTGAGCAGTGGTGCAGAAAGCAGGTGAGAACGATCCACTCCCCTCCTCCCACAAACATTCTCTCCAGAAAAGATGCTTCATTCCACTGCCACAACCTGCAGACATCCCCAGGGCTTTTAACTCCAACAGCAATTTCAGGAGGACCAGGATTATACCCGTTCAGTTTAAAAAAAACAAAACACGACTGCTTCACACAGCCCAGACATGCAGCCAAAATAAACTGCTCTGTGGGAAGGTATTGGCACCTCAGCAGTTCAGTCCCTCTCTCTGAGATGGGCTCTCTGTCCTGCAAATTCAGCATATCCCACATGTTGGTTTGGGATTACCTTCCCTCTCCAGTTAATCCTTGGCACAGCCAGCAGCTCATCACCCTCCACACCCTCTATTCCTGACAGTGTTGGCCAAAGACTGTTCCTCAATTTCCTGATCAGGTTGCCCAGAGAAGCTGTGGCTGCCCCGGGATCCCTGGAAGGGGCCAAGGCCAGGTTGGAGCAGCCTGGGATACTGGAAGGTGGAAGGTGCCATATCCATGGCAGGAGTGGAACAAGACAGGCTTGAAGGTCCTTTCCAACCCAACCCATCCCATAATTCCCAGACAAATTCCTTACACCGAGCAGTCACTCAGCCCCAGCCCTGTGTGGCATCAAGTTTTCTTCAAACAAGAGTCTGAACAAATAAAGCTGAAGCAACTCTCTCAGTCACAAGGTACAGGGTAAGATTTTGGCAATACTGATTCTATCCAAGGCTCGTCTCCTGTCTCCAAAAAGCAATCAGAGATGACATTTTATGGCACAGGGAGCAGACTGATTGATTCTTCCTCCAGTGCAGGAAATAAGCTCAGGAAAATCTCAGCAGACATGTAACACCAAAACACAACAGCAAGAAGGGAGGGAATAGGTGATAGAGCTTTACAAATCCAAGTTGAAGGCATGGGTGGAAGTGTAACCAGTGAGTGACTCTGGGCGATGTCTTGTAAAAAGGGTCCTGTAGTTACACACCACTTACTAAGACTTTAACCCCACATCAAAGACACTTCAATCAACTACCACAGTCTGATCTTTCATTACACAACTGTCATTAATACAACCAGAAAATTGGTGGCAAGGCTGTTTTCCCAGTCATTGCACTCTTACTGTGCTCAGTACCGCAGGTTCTGGGGAGTGGATTTATTTACTACACCCAGTTTACGACGTGTTTATTCTCATCTGCGCCGTGACCTTTGTGGCTGGGAAATTAGCAGTTCTTAGAAGCAGCTAAAATAATACAAGATAAAATAAAATAGCCACAGCATCATTAAGCTGTAATTATTATTGAAATGTGACCTGAAAGAGATTCCATCTGTGTAAAACCCGCTCTCTTTGGATACACAGATATAGATAATATCTAAAAATAAACAGGGACAGATCTCTCTCTTCCTCTGGAGGTGTAATTATACAGAGACATCATCTATACACAGCCACCCTGGGTGTAAATTCCACCATGCAGATATAGTAGGCGGTGTATGCACGAGAAGAAAGTTATAAACTATATTTAAAACGTGATCATTACTCAGAGTATTTGACACCTCGAGTATCAAGAGCTTCATTTGCAACAAAATCATGTTCTGTTTGCTAATCACTCAAACCCCAGTTTCCTATGAGCTTCTCCTCTCCTCCAAGCAATGGACTAAGCTATCTGCAAAGTCCAAGAGATATTTCCTGCTTGTCAATTAAAGGCAAAGCAGAACTGGCTGTACTCAAAATAATAAATAAAACCAGTGCAAATTCCTCTGAGCAGTGTCTGGGTTCTCTGTGCTGACTCAGCTTCCCCAGGACACAGAGCAGAATGTAAAGCAGCCATCAGAGATGCTCTTAAAACCCAAAATGAAACAAAAAGGCAAAACTAACCCTGTCCTGCACCACGAAATCAGAGGAGGCAGCAGCAGCAGCATATTTCATATCACATGCTAATAAATCCCTTTATCAAATTTGGCTGCTCTGTGTGTGTGAGGCGAGCACATCTCTATCAGATGTTCCTGGTGGAAGCGCTTACAAAAAAAGACATGCTCAGTACCTAGTTTTTGCTGCTCTTTACAGAAAAGCCATGGGAGAGGCAATTTTTAAGCATCAGTCCAAGGCTGGAGTCGCTTCCCATCACAGCAAATAGGAGAGGCTCAGTTTGGACATCAGGAGAAATTCCTTCATGGAAATAGTTGTCAAATAATGGAATGGGCTGCACAAGGAGGTGTCAAGAGTCTCCATCCCTAGAAGTGTCCAAAGAATGACTGGAGGAGGCACTCAGAGGTCTCCTTTAGTTGGAAAGGTGGTCACAGGTTGGACTTGATGATCTTGGATCACCAACACAAATGATTCTGTAACACCTGTGGCTTCGGGGCTGTGGTTGCACACCCACTCTGGGGTGGGATTACTGTCAAAGGGGCAGCTGCATCCCACAGACACCTTGCACAAAGCAGCTTTTGGGAATCCTGATCTCACCAACTTTCTGCAGACAGATGCAAAACCCTCTCCTTTGTTTGGGGTGATCTGCTGTCCCCACACCAAGTAGAAAAGTGCCTTTCACCCAGCCCCAGGATGTCACCTCCATGCTCCACCAAGGACAACATCTGTTGGAGGAGGCACCTTCCTGGGTCTCAGTTTGGGGCCAGTTCCTGGGTCTCAGTTTTAGGTCCAGCTCATCCCACCTCTCCCAGGCACAGCTACATCTCCGTGGCACCACCAGCAGTGAGGAACCCTTAGGCTGGGCAAGCAGAAGCAGATGGAGGTGAGGATGGAGCCTGCAAGATTTGCCATCAGAAACACGCAATGGGATGCCATGGCAGGGACACAGATTTGACCCAAAATGCCCCTTCCAGTCCTACACTTCTATAAAACAGGGCAGAACTCTGCTGCCTGGCCCTTCAACATGTAGAAGCGAGGGGTCAGAAAAGTCCTAATGTGGAGCAGGTCACATCTCGGAGAGGACATTGATCTACCTCCTTCCTTGACCTGCTGTGGTTTGAAATGAAGCCAAGGAAGAAACCAGGAACTAATCCAGCAGCTCTGGGAATGAAGCAGATTGAGAGTTTTGTTTTTCATTACAAAGCCCAAGCCGTGCAGAAATAACTGCAGAGAGGTGATTGGCAATGATCCTCCAGGGACAGCATGAATGAAATCATGGTGACAAGGGGCTCAAAAACAGGGGGAGAATGGGATAAACTGCAAAAAGGATGAGAAATATCTAGCTGATACAACAAACTCTGGGAGCAGAGGAAAGCGAGGCTGTCCACACTGGCACAGAGATATCCCTGAGATTGAGAACTCTTGGCCTTCAGACATCAAAAAGGACCAGCATTTAAGTAGAAGAGGAAGGTGCTCCTCGTCAGGCCAGTTCTTCTGCAAAGACAGTTTTAGGAACAGCAAAGAAGGAAACTTCACCTCAACCTCATGGATTTAGCATCTCCTTAGAAAAATCATTTAAGAAATAAAAATAATCACAGGGCCACGTGTATTTGGTGGCAGTGAACGACCACACTGTCCCTTCTGCGGTTTTCAACATTTCTCCCTTGTAGCAGGAAAACCAAAGCCCCCAGGAGGAGCCTTGGGCAATGGGATGTTGTGACAGCAGAGGCACTGAGGAGACACAGAACTCTGTGGGTTGAGGACGTTTTGTTTGAGTCAAGAAATCTCTTAGACATTGCAATATCAAGATATTGCACCAAAATCTGCAGACCTTGTGTGAAGCCAGCCTTGGCTGGGAAAACACAAGACCAGTGAATGCTCATGAAGAAATCTGGGATTAAAAAGGGTATAAATGTAAAATAAAATGCCACTAACAAGGCACTCCAGAGGTTGTTTGAGCACCAAGCCTGCTTTCCCTGCCCCTGCACACCCCGAGCACAGCTTCCCTCCTAACTTATTCATGATGTTCTGGCAGCCTCACCACGTTCACCCCAACACAGCTCATGCAAAAAACAAAAGCTCGGAGCATCACAAAGGGCATTTCCCCAGCGCGGTGGAGGGAGGAGAGAGCTCACAGTGCTTTTCCAGGGAGCGGTGCAGCTCCAGGAGCTGCAAGGGGCAGGGAGGGAAGGTTGTGAACTCCGACCAGCTCAGAGCTGCCTCTCCTGGGAAGTCAGGGCTTCCCAGCAGGAGTTCAGCTTCCAGGGAGCAGGGTTTGAGGCAGAACCACTGCGGGGAGCTGCGGGCCGGGGCATGAGCGAGGCCCTGCCGCCCTGAGGAGCCGAGGGAGCAACCCCGCCTGGCCCTCGGGGCGAGGAGCGGGGCCGGGCCCTCACCACTGCCGGGGCCCTCACCACTGCCGGGGCCCTCACCGCCGCAGAGCTGCTCGCCCCAAACACGGCACCGGCACCGCACACTCGCCACCTCCCGAGGCGCCCGGAGGAGGAGGAGAAGGAAGGAGAAGGAGGAGGAAGCAGCAGCCGGTGCCACCGCCGGGAGCCGGGCCCGCCCGGTGGTGCCCGGCTGCCGCCGCCCAGGCCCTGCGCTCTGCCCTGGAGCGGGCCCCGGCTGCCGGACATCACCTCCATCATCAAAGAGATAGTCAGCGGGGAAAAAAGGTCCAGGAGGACGGCTTCGACCTGGACCTGACCTAAATTTATCCAAAAATAATGGCTAGGGGCTTTCCTGCGGAGAGGCTTGAAGAGGAGTGTACCACAACAACACTGATGATGTAGTTAGGTTTTGGATTCAAAGCATAAAAATCATTACAAGGTATACAATCTATGTGCTGAAAGACATTATGACACCGCCAAATTTAACTGCAGAGGTGCACAGTACCCTTTTAAAGACCATAACCCACCAGCTGGAGCTCATCAAACCTTTTTGTGAAGATCCTGGCTAAGTGAAGATGACAAAAAGTGGCAGCAACCCACTGTAAAGCTGGGAAGGGACAAACTGGTGTAATGATTTGTGCTTATTTGTTACATCGAGGCGAGTTTTTAATGGTCCAGGAAGCCCTGGGTTTCTGTGGGGAGGTAAGGACCAGAGAGAAGAAGGGAGAGGCAATTCCCAGCAGAGATGCTATGTGTACTCCTATAGCTGCCTGTTAGAGAACCACCTGGATTACAGACCAGTGGCACTGCTGTTCCACAAGTGTTAGAATGCAAACCCAGAGATGGGTCAAAACATGGGGATTGAATTAAAATCAGTGAGGAAGCCAGATCACACAAACATGGAATAGAAGTGTAAACTTTAGGTTTCAGTAGAAATGAATTTTAAGTGCCATAAGCACTGAGAAGCTGTATTAGTCGGGTTAAAAAGTCCTTAGACCTAGTTTCTAGTAGAGCAGTGCTACCTTTTACAGAGTTCCCTGTCTTAGACAAAATATAAACATTGTTACATTACTGGTATTTTTTAGATAAGTTACGCACCTAAAGAAAAAAGAACAGATAGAGATCATGTGCGTAAGAGTTACGACTATTTTTGTAAAACAGAATTGAGTTTTGATAGGTTAGAAAAATAGAGTTAGAATCGTGTTTTATACTGATCAGTTAGTAAATATAATATATATCCTGATATGTTAGAATAGAGAATAGAGTAGGAATATTTCTGCTGTGGACCTGTGTGCTGCAAAGGCTGCTTTGCTGCTTTTGCTTGAACTTTTTGCACTTGGACTTCGCCTTCAGATGAAATAAAACAACTTGAAGGAAAGCAACCTCTTCTCTTTCTCTCTATTTCCGTGGGGTCCCCATCACCTACCTCAATACACAAGATGATTATTTGAAAAAACTCCCATGTTTTGGGAACTTGCAATCCTCAGTTTGTGGTGTACCAGCTAAAGATATTCACCTCCCCTACAGGACCCTCACAACGTGAAGACAAGTATATGTACTTTGAATTCCCTCAACCTTTGCCGGTATGCGGTGATATCAAAGTGGAATTTTTCCACAAACAGAACAAGATGTCGTAGAAGGGCAAAATGTTTCACTTTTGGGTAAATACATTCTACATATATGGACTGGATGAAAATTCAGTCAAAGTAGAAAATGGAAGTCTAGTTTTAGATCAGGAACTTGACGGTATTTTCAGTACAGCGCGCTCAGATAATGGTAAGGAATATTTAATTTTTGTTAATTTACATTAACAAAAAACTATCTAGACAAAACCCCTTAATTTCAAAATGATGATAATTCTGAGGGAAGGGGGTTGCACCTTCCCTTCCAAGGGAGGCTCCTGCCTTCCTCAGCAGACACCTGTCTCTCAAACCAACACAGTCGGAGCATCACAAAGGGCATTTCACCAGTGGTGGAGGGAGGAGAGAGCTCACAGTGCTTTTCCAGGGAGTGGTGCAGCTCCAGGAGTGTTGAAGTAACCTTGTTGTCTCACCCATTGCAGCACTTCTGCCCGTGAGTCAATCCAGGAGCTGCAAGGGGCAGGGAGGGAAGGTTGTGAACTCCGACCAGCTCAGAGCTGCCTCTCCTGGGAAGTCAGGGCTTCCTACCAGGAGTCAGCTCCAGGGAGCAGGGTTTGAAGCAGAGCCACTGAGGGGAGCTGTTTCCAATTGGGACTGAAAAAACAGAATTTTTTAAATCCTATAATCAAGCTGCAGTCCCTTCCACCTCTGTAACCCCTCCTCGCAGGCACACGCAGGTTGAAAAAATGGAAATATGCTCCCAGCAGCTTCCCTGGCAAAAAAAAAAAAAAACAACCCCAAAACATTTACTTTTCCATACTACTCTGGCCACTGTCTCCTGATTATTGCCAGCACAGGTCAGAGTCTGCATCCTCCAGAGGAGCAGATATCCATGGAAGGGGGAGTGTAGTCACCTTCTGAACCCCACGGGGCTGGTGTTCAGGCTGGAAAAGAAGCAATCTCAGAGACTTGTGCATCCACACTTTGCTAATTCCCCACTTGTCAACCCTGGGAGATGTCCTCTCACATCAGCACTGTAAGGAGGAGATATAACAAATGTGATAATGCCAGATGCTGCTGATAAAGGAGGGGAAAGAGGCAGGTAGGGCTGCTTGCTCCCCCCCCAGGGAGAATAAGTGAGATAAAACTGCAGCTCAGAGCAGCCCCATGAGGATTCTGATTCCATTTAACTGAGATTCTGTCCTCCTACCATTCAGGGATGCTCAGCACTGACTTGCAGCACCCCAAAAAGATCTGCTGGACCTTGAAGTGGGCAACACAGTGCTCACCCCAAAGAGGTCCTCCTCCTGCACAGAAACAGTGCTTATTTTATTAATATTAACAATAAGTGGGTTTGGCTCAAGGCAAACACACAAAGTGTGGAGGTATAAAACCACCTTGAAGAATATTCCCTTTAGTCCTTACTAAGAGCATCCGACAAGACATAATTCAGGTCCCTGCTGCATTTCATTCCCTGCAGGCTCTGCCCTGAGGGGAAGATGAGGATGAGGACAGAGCCCTGCGGCCAAGGGCAGCGAAAAATCAGGGTCAGCACCTCACCCGGGGCTGAAATCCAGCCCTGCTGCACCCTTGGATGCAGGGAAGGGGAGCAGGTGATGGAAACCCAAGCTGGGCTCCAGCTGCTCAGCTGCTATAAATAACACCCTCCTGGCTCTCAGGGAAAGCCAAGGGAACAAACACAGCATGGCTCTGGAAGCAGGGCACGAGTGCACAGACACACACGTGGGACAGGGCACGTCAAGGCCCAGGCAAATCCAAACCCTGTGACATTCATCCCAGCTCTTAGACACACTGGTGAGAATAATAATCCTTGGGGTTTGGGGTTTTTTTTCAGGGAATCTACTCAGCCCTTGCAAGACTTCACTTGGAGAAATCCATCCAGCTCTGGAGTCCTCTGTGTAAGACATGAACCTGTTAGAGAGGGTCCAGAAGAATCCATGGAGCTGCTCCCAGGGCTGGAGCCCCTCTGCTCTGGAGCCAGGCTGGGAGAGCTGGGGGTGCTCACCTGGAGAAGAGAAGGCTCCAGGGAGAGCTCAGAGCCTCTTGCAGGGCCTAAAGGAAGCTTTTAGAAAAGAGGAAGAGAAGGAAGCTTTCAAAAAAGAGGAGGAGCAACTTTTTACACAGGCAGGTGGGGAGGCCCTGGCACAGGGTGCCCAGAGAAGCTGTGGCTGCCCCTGGATCTGTCCAAGGCCAGGTTGGACATTGGGGCTTGGAGCAGCCTGGGACAGTGGGAGCTGTCCCTGCCCCTGGCAGGGATGGCACTGGATGAGCTTTAAGGTCCCTTCAAAGCTAAATCATTCCGTGATTCCATAATCTTAACCTGGCTCTATAAATTATTTAATTCCTTTGCATCCCCAGCCAAGGGAATAGACTCTCAGCATTTCCTGCCTTTGGCAAATTGCTGAGAAATCCAAGGAGAGGAAGGTACCCTCAAAACACGAATTGTGTTTGTTCCAGGCCACCCTCACATCCACCTGCTCACAGCAGCCATGGAAAACACTGACCAGGCTACAAATCGGGGAAGGGAGAGTGTGAATTTTGCAGCTTCCAACTTCTCATGTGCCTCCTGCCCGGCCTATCCCAAACATGCCAGCAAGGTTCAGCATTGCTCCCATTTGAAATAAAGTCTCCCCATGTAATTTAAAAATACCCCACACTCTCATGCCAACAATAACTTTCTGCCACACCACACTGGCTCTGTATTTATAGCCACGACTTCTTCATGCCACACACCCCTGTATTGCCCATCCAATCCCATAAAAAGGGATTTTGATGTTTTAACCTGCAGTGGTAACCCCCCCATTTCTGCCCAGGAGTGGGTTCCAGCCCCACAACCACACATCCACATCAGCACAGGATTTCTCCCCCCCTCTCTCAGCAGCAATGACAAGGCAAAGTCTCCCGAGGGTAAACACAAAGCTACAACCACTTCCATTTGAGCCATAATTGAAAATCAATAGGATTGGTAGTTGGAATGCTCATGTGCTTAAAGCAGAGGTCTGGGAGTCAGGAGCAGGAGTGATTTCTTCTCCTGGCCGTGACCGTTAGGAGAGATTTTTTAAAGTTCTCTCAACTTGTGATCCAGCAGATATAAAATGGAGATAATCCAGTGTTGGGTTAGAATTCAGAATTCACCAGAGCTTCAAAAGTGCTGAGGCAGAGAGGTGCTGGGACACGCTCACAGAGAACGAGTTATTTTTAAATATATGGAAGTGAGAGGCAGCGAGGGATGCCGAGCCTCCTTCTTTTCATTTTTTTAGGGCCATCAAAGAAAACTCTGCATCAGCAATCCCTGCTCCACCTGACTGATGCCAAGGAGCAGCAGTGCCAAGACACCCAAACTGAGATCAGCATCCCAGTGCTGCCTCAGGTGGAATCAGAGATAAAATATCCTCATTTGGAAGGGAACAACAAGGATCATATCCTGTCTAGTTCCTGGCCCCAAAAAGGACCACACAAAATATCCCAGCCTGTGCATCCCTGAGAGCATTGCCCAAACATTCCTGGAGCTCTGGCAGCCTGAGGGCTGTGACCATTCCCTGTTCAGTGCCCAAACATGCTCCGGGTGAAAAACCTTTTCCTAATATCCAGCCCAAACTCTCCTATCACAGAGTCCATTCTTGTTGTTAAAATAATGGACCTTGCTACATTCCCTGACCTCTGCCACCTGGAGCCCCAGGAATGGCACCTCCTCTTCATGGATATTGCCAGCAGGCTCTGAAAAGGGATTCACTTCACTAACAGGGTGAAAGACCATCGTGGAGGCGAAGGGGAGGAAGGCGCAATTACTGATTTATCCCAAGTCAGGATCTGTGACAACAGGAGAGGATAGAGGTGCCACCAGCTACATCTTCTTTCAATCAATCAATCAAAAATCAATCTATTTCTCTCCTATCTCTCTCTCCTCAGCTGCAGAGAATTCCACCACTGCTGCACATCTCCCAGCAACAAGAACAGAGTTTTAACCAAACCAACGCTCCCGTGTGAGCAGAGCTATCCCAGATTAGGAGGATTTGCTGTGACATGACACGTTGTCCCTCTGCCACAAGAACTGCTGTCCTGGTGAAAGCCCTTTAATAAAACAGCAGGGAGAACATCTCATTTCTTTATTACTGCCCAAGCAGCCCAAGTCCTGTGGCACTCCAGGTTCACGCCATGCTGCCTGAGCTGCTTCACATCTGTCCTTCAGCTCCAAAGCAGCTGCCCAGCTCCTACTCAGGTCCAAATTTCTGCCAGCCTGGATCAGTAACACAAACCTTGTGCTCCCAGGCACGGGCAGCCTCGGTGGAAACCCTCCTTTATTCCCAGCACGGCTCGGAGGTGTCATTAAGAATCCAATCAATGTGACGTCATGGGTGTAATTGAATTATGTGTATGCTCAGCAGACCCTTTCCACTTGGTATCCCCATTGGCTAATGTTGAATTATGATGGATCATACACAGGGATATATGAAACATGCATGAATAACCCAAGCATGCATTTTTAATGATACAATCCTGATAACTTCCCCCTCCTAACAAAATCAAAATGAATTAAACACAAGTAGCTGTCAGTGGCATTAAAGAAAAAAAAACCCTCATCATTTAAATGGCAACACGAAATGTTCCCTGAATTGCAGGGTGACTGGGACCGTTTGTTGTAATGATACCAATTAACATATCTATCCATTTAAAGTTTCCAGGGCAAGAAGAAAGAGCAGCTTGGGTGATATTCAGGGTAGGGAAGAAAGAAAGGTGAGGATAATGGATGGCTGGGAGTGAATAGGGCTGAAATGAATGGGGTAATTCAGATGAATGGTCTGACAATGGCTTGATAATCTCCCAGAAGAGCATGTCCCCAGATATAGGACAGAGCTCGCAGGCTTGTGGCATTCATTAAAATAAAATAAGGGTGAAACCTGCAAGCCCAACAGTCAGAAATTATCCGAGTCAGGCAGAGGCCACTGGACTCCGGGGGTCTGGCTTGAGATTCTGCAATGGCTGAGTTAATGGGAACATCCCTGAGGATGGTCTGGCTGCAGTGGCTTTGCTTTGGGGCACAAAGGATTTCTTGAGGCCACTTCCATACCTGTGTTCCCTGATTTAACTGATCATGATCAAAGAAGAGCGAATCACTTGCAGGAATGCTCTGGCATCTTGGATTTGCACTCTGAATTATGTCTGAGCTCTTCCAGCTCCAATCAAGATTCATCTTCCCCATTCCTGGAAGTGTCCAAGGCCAGCTTGGACAGGGCTTGGAGCAACCTGGGATGGTGGAAGTTGTCCCTGCCCATTGCAGGGGGAGGGACTGGATGATTTTTAACATCCCTTCCAACCCAAACCACTCCCTAATTCCATGGTGAGGAGGCAACACGGATCCAGGTCTGTGTGTCTCCATCTCTCAGAGTCATCCAGGTGATCTTTTACCTTCTACCACATCGATTTATCAATATCAATTACCTAACAAGCTCTCATAAACACTCTGCCCAGGGTTATAGCTCCAGCTACCTGGGTTAACACAGTTCTGATTTCTAAAGGCCTGGAAAAAATGGGGAGCAGTTCTGCCAAAAAAAATCCAAAAAAACCCAACAATTTTTAATGGTAAGTCCTTGGGGACTTACGGACTTTTAAATATTTTGAGTTATAAAATAGAAAAATTTGTTCACACTCTGCAGATCAGGAGTTTCTGTGCATTCAGTGCAAATCAGACATTTCTGCCTCGCTGCAGATTTAGGATAAAGCAGAGTGTCACAGACCTTGTTCCTAATTGCAGATGGGCTGGACACGGTGGCAGAGGATGGAGCTGCCAGGGATCCCAGGATATGTCTCATAACAAGCTCATTAGCTCCAACATCAGACCCCCTGCTCCTCAAAAACTGACCCAGGGCACTCTCAGGATTTGTGCTGGAACAGCAAATCTCTTGGGAACCTGTGGAAGGGAAGTCAATACACTTCATAACAGATGAGTGAAGGGCCATCCTTTGCAATTAATAGTGTGTTAAATACATAAATGAGAGATTGTTTATCTCCTCTCAGCGCATGGCTGCCATGCCTTACTTGCCTTTTTGTAAGAATTTGGCACACCAAGCACCACCAGCACATTCTGAAGATCTTGGGACCAAGAGCAAAACAAAATCCAGGGTGAAATCAGGGTGAGGGAAAAGCCCTCTTTCCCAAGTGCAGCAAAATAACTCATTAAGAACAACTTCTGTGATTAAGGGAGTAATTTTGCTGTCAGCCCAGGGACCATGAGGTTTATTCCTGTTGTGTAGCTTGTGCAAGTCCAGACTTTCTGCTGTGATGTCTCCCATGGAGCCACCCTCCTCCAGCATGTCAGGAAGGGAATTTTGTGACTCTCTCCCTTTAAGACTGGAGTTATTTATACAGAAAATCGGCAGGTATCTCAGGGGGTGGCATAAATGATGCTCTGAACTCAGCTGACTGTACACACAAGGATGTCCTGGCTAGGAGGTGATGTGAACCAATCTCAAAATTAAATATCTGCCTCTTTTCCAGGTAAATCCACTTTAGCTCAGAGCCTGAATGGTTTTGCTCTCTCTGCAACTCTGAGACAGTCCCACTTCCACACCTGTCAGCAGAGCTGGGAGGATAAATACATTTATTGATTTGATCTGCTGGGCAGCCAAATCCTACAGCTGGGAAATTCAAGCAGCAGCATCCCCAACACCCAGCAAAGACAACCATGGTTTGGTCAGAGCATCAAAACTTCACTTCCTTTCAAAAAAACAGCTGAGGTTTATTTAGGAACTGCTATCAATCAGGAGAGGAGGACTGGGAAAAGACACCTTTACTTCTAAGGATCCACACATCCTAAAATATCAGCATTTTTTATGCTGTAAGAGCTCAGTGCCCAAAGTCACACCCCAATTTTCCTGACCATGGCTTTGAGTTTGTGAGAGAGTGGAAGCACCATCCCTTGAAGGGATCATTGGTGACCAGAGCTGGGAATTGCTCTTCACAGACTAATCATCCCTTGAAAGACCATTACTGACTTGCACCGAAAAACTCCAAGTGAGGTGAGTTTTTTTCCCTTTCTTTTTTACACCAGCTTCTCTCTTGTATGTAAATGTTAAATCATTATTTAGAGACAGGGTTTTTTTCATTTTAGTCACTTCATCTTTTATGAAGGAAAACCTGAAAAAAAAGATGCTTCAGCTTCATTAAATTTCAAGACTAAAATCACTTCACAAACAGCTGCTCAAAGATGGCACATCACTGGGACATATTTAAATGCAGACAGTGGGTTTTTAACTGTTCCAGGGAAGCCCTCCTGTTGAGCAGAACGAGGGCCATGGGGTTAAAACACAGCCATCATAACCTTTATTGCTTCATTTTTGTGAAGCCATTAACCACAGGAGGACCCCAGATGTGCCACAGCTCCAGCAGCTGGAGTGAAATTCAATCCCCACATCAGAACTTAATTTATGACCAACCTGTTGGGAGGGGGCAGGGAAATCAGGGACACACAGGGAGCTGGGGAAAGCTGTGTGTTGACAGAGCTCAGCCCAAGCCTTTGCACAAACACATATGGAAGAGGAGTCCCCACTCCCATCAGGGAATTTTCACACGTGGAAATTCTTGCATCTGAAAGCAGCTGAACCCCAACACCATCCAGCTTTGACCTCCAGGCTCAGCTACCTGGGAAGCACCAAGATGAAATCAAAGGGTGGCTGAGCCGAGGGCATGACAGGCTCATTGCAAGTGGCAGCCCAGTCCCTGAAGAACTCAGGGAAGAGCAGAGCAGGGATGGGGAGAGGAGAGAGATTTGCTCGAGGTCATGCTGCAATCAGCAACAGAGCCAGGAATAGATCAAGGGTTCCTGCTCTGCTGTGACATCCGAGTTTTTTCTGATCACCCCTCATGCTCTCCACATCACCTCCAACCCAAGCTGGCCTTTCCCATCCACACCTGCTCTGCTCCATTCGGCTCCTTCTACGGAACTTGCTCCTCCCCACACTTTCCCCTTTCAGGATCTGCCTGCTCCAGTTACTTGTGCCCTTTTGGGTGCCAGGACCTCCTGCTGCTGGAGTCATGCACCTGAGTACTGCTGGAAGGCTCTTGATTTCACCCTTGCATGCCTAAACACTTCCTCACTTCTCTTATCCACCCTGTCCTGCCAACTTGAGTCTCCAAATCACGTGGAAGTACAGTGGGCATTCCAAAATATCCTCAAGTGTGCCTATCACCCAAAGCATCCTGTGCTGCTGGTGCAGCAAAACTCACCTGACTGTGACTGTCAGATCCCGAGGAGATCCCAGCCTCCTCAGCCACTCCTAACTCCCTGAATTCGCTGGCAGTGCCCCTGGTCACTGCAGATGCCATAAATTCTGCAGACTTTCTTTTCCTTTTAAGCGAGACTAAAGGTTTTTCCCTCAGCTTTTAGCAGTTTAGGGAGAGTTTGTAACAGCATCAAAAGGAATCCCTGGATCAGGGGGTGCTGATGTGCAGGTCTGTTCCAGCCCCTTTTTCCCCTAAAACACCTGAGTTTCAGCCCAGTGTCCCCACTCTCAAACCACCTCCTCTGCATTCTTTGCGAGCCTCATGTGCCTGGCCCTGACCTTCACAGAAGAGTTTGGACAATTCACCTGCAGTAGAATGAAGAAAATACCAAGGACCAAAAGAAATGGCCCCATCTGAGCACGTTAATCAAATTTCCAGCAGGAAAATCCTGTGCAAAATAACCCTGCACTGAGCTTTTTCTATTATCATAATGTTGGAGCACCTCACGACCACAAATTGTTGATGAGACCCTTGTGAAAGCAGAGAAACACCATTACTGTCACTTACAGCCAGGGAACAGAGAAATAAGGGATGCTCACATCTGAACAAGTTGCCCTCAGCTCTCTTTAGCTCTAATGGAGAGAAAAAAAAAACATTTTTGGACATAATTCACCTGCCCTGGTTTAGGGCAGTTTCATTCTCTTTCAAAAAGAGATGAGTTGTGTCCTAAAAGGTCTGATTTCTCTCCCTGGAGTAGGAAGGAAGTTAGCAGAACTTCCTGGGTATGGAAATATCCCATATAATGAGATTAATCCCTCCTCTCCAAAAGCTAGGTCCATAAAAGTCAGTAGCAAAGCAGAAACTGAGTTCGGGATTCTTATATTTTAGTCTGATCAAACTGTAAATGGACATCAAAGCCAAAGGGCCACCCCAGGAGTAATAAAACTGTGGAGGCTTGAAGGAAGCTCCTTAGGGCTAAGGAACAGAGGGGATGGAGGAAGGAAAACAGGAATATCCTAAAAATCAAGGTAAAAGGACATTCAGGCAAGGTGATTAGGGGAAGAAAGGGGACAGGTGATAGAACAGCAGAGATGGGGATCACACTGCTCAGAAAATGCTGCAGATGTGAGGATGATCCAGAAGGAGCCCACACTGACTGTCCCAGGGAATCTGTGTGGAAAAAAACCTTGCTAAGACACCATCCCCAGTCCAGATATTGTAAAGGAGGAACACAGTCCTATCCCAAACATCTTCCCACCTGCATCTTCATTTTAAAAACTGCAGGATAAATAGGGAGAGCAGACAGACAAGTCTGAGATCATCCAGAAATCACACAGGGAACATAACTGGGAGCAGATCCTACCACAGCCCGAAACCCTGAGAGTGAACTTCTTGCGAGTTTGACTCCAATTCCAAATTTTGCAGTTTAGTTTTATTTAAAAAATAAAAATACAGAAGCAGATTTGGGAAGCAGCTGACAAGGCTGACCTGTGCATCTTGGAGGGGGGAACTGCAAGGTGGCCGCCAGCACCTTTCCATCAGGAGAGTGGAAACAGAAAGAGCTGAGCTCTCTGCGAGCAATTAAAGAGCAGTTAATGAAATCACCTGCCACAGAGAATTGACAAAACATAGAAGTCACTTCAGAGCCTGCCAGAGCAGCCCTGGCACGGACAAAGGGCCTGCTGGCTGGGGTATATTTAGTGCCAGTGATATCATCTTTCCCAGCAGCCAGGAGAAGGGCAGCACTTCCATGCCAATGTCAGTGAGAGGGGAAGAGCCTGAGATTTCCTTAACAGGGAAGGAAGCAACACAGAGGCTACACACCACAGGGCAGGAGCTGCAAGGTGAAAACTCAGAGTGGAGCAAACCCCACAGAATATCAATATTGGTTAATAAACAATTGCACAATCAGTGTAATGAGTTTGGGTTTATTCAGCTCCTGTTGCCACGTCCCAGCCTGGGACTGCTCAGAGCTTTTGAAGAGGGGTAGAGCTCAGATTCCCCTTGCCAGGTACCCTGGTTCAAGCTAAAGATTAATCCTTTTTTAACAGAAGGGCATAAAACACCTTGGTGAACAGCCTTGCACCTGCACTTCCACCCATTGGTGCTGACAGTTTGTTAAAGCAGAGCACTGGAATATTAATTACAACAGATCTTTGAATCTCCTGCCCTCCATCTCTGCTTTACAGCACTGCCAGTCCCCTAAGAAGAACCAGATTCCTCTAAAAACTGAGAGGTTGGCTTAAAAATCATGAATTAACGATCAGTGCTCAGCTTAGCTTGCCATTATAGTTACTATCAGTGTCAGGATGCGTTTGGGATTGTATTTTTGTGTTTTATTGACCTGCATCCCCTCAGCCCAAGCAGCCCCCTCCCCTCAAAATAAGAATACCCCAGTCATGTGCCCCAAAGCCAAAGCCGTATTTTACATCTCTAAATGAACAGATGTAATACACCAGGGCAGTCCTGCACTGCTCACCGTCTTAAAATATATTCCTTTTCCTGCTATATTATGATAATTTATTTCACTCCTGGGGCTCCCAGGTGAGTTCAATTCTCCAGCTTCCAAGCAGACAAAAATGCTAACCCGGCAGAAGAAGTTTAACAAAGAGACTAAAGGCAGCAGTCTCATAAGATCTCCCACCTCTCCACACATTGCAGGCTAAGACAGACGTGCAAGGAAAACAGAGACATACAAATTTGTAAATGTTTTCCTTTTTTTTTCTCTCTCTCTAGGAATAGAAAAATTAGCTAAAAATTCAAAATTTAGGTGGGATTTGGGGAATTAATTTACATCAACACAGGGGGAGAAGGGGCTTGAAAGCATCAAAAGATTTTGACTTTTCCATCTCACGGTAGAAATATCTGTAAGAAGAGAAGTAATTAAACAAAAATAGAATTAAAAAAGAAAGGAGGGGAAGGGAGGGGAGGAGGTCAAATAACCATAAGCGGTTGTTTCGTAGACCATACAACTGTCACAGCTTGTTTGTTGTATTGAAAAAGAGAGGAGGGAGAAGCAATCAGTTTTGATTTGGCACGGAGCTGGGTTGGGGTTGGGTTTATTTATTTCCTGTAAAATTTTCCTCCGTTCTGTAAGACAACAATAAAATGAGTGATTCTCATTTTAAGAGACACTCCAACCTAAACAGGATGCCAAGGTCCCATCACTTACCAGCACACAGGTGCTGTCTAAAGGGCAGGAGAAGTGTCCTTGTCACTCAGGTTCTCTCTCTAGCCTCAACATCTTCCCTTAGACCCCGAGGAGATCAATCAATGGCACACGAAACCCCAGAGAAACCCACAGAAACTTGTAAGCAGTGGGGGAAAAGATCAAAGTGCCTGTGGTGTGTGAAACCACATCCACCCCATCAGATATCACCAGCCATAAACTCCCCCTGATAACCCAGCCCTGATAAACCACACGACAAACACAGGGAGATTTGCACAGTGCCACTTGGGGTGTTGAATTAGATTTCATCAGGAGGGGTCCTGAAAAATTCATATGATGAGGTCTCTGCCAGTCTCTGATGACCTTTTCCCCTGACATCTCTGGAATTTACTGCCAGCATCACTTTAAAAAAAAATAAATTTACAAGAAGTCAAAAGGATGACTCCAGAGCTCATCCATGAGGATCTCAGCAGGGTGGGATGCCAGCACAGCTGGCAGGAGAAGCAGTGGTTTGCATTGCCAGGATGCCACAGATCGAGTGTGCTGAGGTCCTTTGCCAAAGCACCAAATCAGCTGGAAGAACAATCCTCAGCAGAGCTTCCCAAACCCACCAAAACCCCCCCGGAGCTGCTGTTTTGTTATCCAAAGTGACCCAGCCCTGTGAATCACCAGCAGAACACGTTCAGCACGACAGAGTGTAACCAGAGCCAAAACCCACACAGGACTTGCTCCCAACTTTCCTCTCCAGACTTTGCTTCTCTGGGCATCCCCTGGGGTCCCAAACCATCTCTCTTTAGAGCCCTGGAGTGTTTCACTGGATTCCAACACACACTTCCAGGCTCACCCCTCCAAGGGGGACCCCAGCCTGGTGCCTACAAGAACTCTTAGGGGTGATGTTCCATGGGATTAAGGAATATCTCCATAAACACAGTTCTGCCATCTCTAGTCAAGTATGGACACCAACCCATCTGGCAAACCTATTTTCTCTGGGTTTTGCATTGAAATATCACTCCAGCTTCATAATTCAATGCATCTTTTAGTTCAGAGGACGAAAGACCATCCTTGGTGTCAGTGTAACATTGGCCAGGATGAAGAAATCCAAGCAATGAGAGTCAAATCGTGAAAAAAACATCATTGACATCAACCTAGATTTGACAGCACCAGTTACAAGCAAGTCTGTAGGTCCAGGAAGATGCTTTTTGGTCACCCTGGGCACAGCAAATCTCATCTTTGATTAACTGCCCTGGTCTAGTCTTTAGTCCATATTTCTACACCCCTGACTCAGCAATCAAAGCTTTTCTAATTCCAGAAAGGACCAGGAACCTGCAGCTCTTCCATATGGTTTCATTTAGGAGAGGTGAGAGGCCACTGACAGGGTTTTGGAGGTTAAAGAAAAAAAAAAAAACAAACCCAAAGTAAAACAAAAAGACAAGTGTCAGAACAAGCAGGAACAGATCCCCGAATCCCACACAGCACCACACGTCTTCACTCCCGCAGACACCAGATGGGCTGGGGCCTACCAGAACCAGCACAACTCCTCACACACGAGCCCAACAACCATCAGAGCTCGAGAGCTCTCCAGCCAGGCTGCCACCACAGAGCAGGAGATGATGAAACCAAAGAGCCATTAAACCAAAATGAAAGAAGCACGAGGGGAAGGGCTCAAGCTGGAACAGAGCAAAGGGGGATTTTATTCCTGCTTTTACTTCTCAAGCCCCACCAGCAGCGTTCACAGCTCCTGGATGTGCTGGTGTGGCACTGAAGCTCCCTCCCAGGGGTTTCACAACCTCTGCACTGATCGGAGGAGCTGCCACCCACCAGGACATTGGGTGTGTGCAGGCAAGACACGGAGAGAGACCTTCGAACCATCCCCAGCCCAAAGCTGCTTACCCTAACAAAGGGAGGCACATTCCTTTTTGCCTTTTAATTAAAAGCTGGCTCATAAATCAAACCTCTTGCTTCCTACACTTCCTTGTCATTTGAGGGAAAGGCTCTTTTTCCAAGGCTCCCTTCTGCAAGCTGCGGTTCCTTCTCCAGCTCCAGCAACACAACTAATTACACCACTTTTGTCTGCTATGAACTCGCCCTGCCTTTGCCAGACCAGGAGTTGGACTCTGATCGGCGCCACAAATGCCTAATTATGGGTCACAAACCAAACAAAGCCTTCTCCAGCTTAAACATCAGCGGTGGGGAGGAGAAAATTACTGTTAAATAAGCATTCCCCTGTATTTCCTCAGGGGTATCCCACAGCTGCTTTCAAATTAGAAGGTTCCTAGAGGTGGGCTGGGGGAGCTGCTTAAGTCAAATTGTTTTCTCAGTGCAGTAGTCAGAGAACAAAACCTGCAAGGCATGTGTTTAAGAGATATTTTTTTTTTGCATTCATACACATATTTGCACATAATTCATCTCAAAATTATGCGTCTGTGGCTACTCTGTTTTCATCCCCTCCAACCCTACCCTGCTGTCTCTGCACAGCAGTGATTTCCAGCACCAGGGAGATGAGTTAAAGGTGTCAGTCCAGACTGCAACAAATACCTGCAGAAATGGCCCAGCTGAGACTCAAAGTCAGAGTCAACATAAGGAGTGAACAGTGGGGATAAGAAACTTCTGTGCAAAACATTCCCCATGGACACAATGGGATCCTGTAAAGAGCTTCAGGGAATCACAGAATATCCTGAGTTGGAGGGATCCCTAAGGATCATCCAGTCTAACGCCTGGAGCTGCTGAGGGCACCCTAAAATCCCACCCTGTGCACCCCTGAGAGCATTGCCCAAACGCTCCTGAAGCTGTGGCAGCCTCAGGGCCATGTCTGTTCCCTGGGGAGTCTGCTCAGTGCCCACCACCCTCTGGGAGAAGAACTTTTGCCTGATATCCAACCTAAACCACCCCTGACACAGCTCCAGATGTTACTTTGGGTCCTGTCCCTGGTCACAGAGAGAAGAGATCAGTCTGCCCCTCAGGAGGAAGCTGCAGGCTGCAGTGAGGTCTCCCTCAGGCTCCTCCAGGATGAACAAATGACCTCAGCCACTCCTCATAGGCTCTTCCCCATCTTCAGTACCCTCCTTTGGACACTTTCTAATGGCTCTGTATCTATCTTCCTTACACTGTGGCATCCAGAAGAGCACAGAGCACACAGGGTGAGAGCAGAGCAGGACAATTCCCTCTCTCATCTCCAGGGCTGCCCGATGCCCCCCAGGACATGGCTGGCCCACATTCCACTTGCCATTGACCAGGAAGAGCAGGAAACTGAACCCAGACCTCACTGCCAAGGTTCACATCCCCAACAGTGCCCAGTTCCCTTCCTCTGCCCATCCCTTCCTAAGGACAGGAGCTGTCAAACTGTGATCCCCTCCCCATCAGCAGCTGAGGCAGAGATCAGAAAGGCAGAAGGAGGAGGTGAGAGACTGAGGAGGTGATTTTGGGCACAGATACAGCAGCAGGATGGTGAGGGGGATAGAGGGGAGGACAGTGAAAGGAAGAGATGGATGCACAGTGCCTTATCAGGGACTTGCTGTTCTTTCAACTGGCTCCCTGATAACATATGGAGCTTAATCAAATATGCAAATGATGTCCTATCTAGAGACAAGGGAAATAGAGAAATAAACCCAGAGACCACGCATGAAAACAAGCCGATAAAATGAGGGAGTGGGGAGAAGGTTTCCTCTTTTTGATAAAATTATTTCAAAAGATTAAATTAAAGCAAAACTAATTAGGAGAACCACACTTAAGCCGACTTCCCCTAAGAAGGGTCAGCAGGCAAGAGGCATTCAAATCAAAGGCAGATGCAAGAGGCACTTCAAGGGCTGACTGAAAAGTCATTATCCCAGTCAAAAAGGAAGCGAAGAGGAAGGCATCACAAGAGCCTTTTTGGCTGGGCATCCATCCGGGCATTCAGTGGAGTGTATGGAGAGTTAAACAGCTTCTCTTTGTCCCCCTGGAGAGCAGAAGGAGCAGGTGAAGGCCAGAGCTGATCACCTCATGGCCCAGCTACAGCATTTCTCTGAGAACAAAGGGACAAAGAGAAGCAAATGGACCAGAGGGACATGAGAACAGATTTGCTTCTCCTTGTATCCCACCCCTGCACGATTTCCATCAGCAGCACAGCCATGCCAGGCTCTGCATCACGAACACCCCACAGGGCTGCTGACACCATGCAGAAAATCACCCCTCACCACCACAGGGCAGGTGACAAGAGCAGCACAGAAAGCTGTCCCCCAGGAGGCTGCAGGAGCCACGGATTCCAGCAAGGAACAGGCAGCAGGACATGGTTACCTGTCTCCTCCTGTCTGCTTTTGTCACTAACATCCCTCTGCCTGCACAGCTCACAACATCCTCAGCCCTCTGTGGGGAAATCCAGCTCTGCAAAGCTGCCAAATGCAGGCTGCATTTAAAGGGAGGGTTTGGAGAGATGAAGGCACGACCTGCTGCCTTCCCTGCTGCAGTGGGCTCGCTGGAGCCTGCTCTTTCTCCCGGAGCTGGGGGTGAAAACACACAGTGCAGCACTAGAATTTGGAAGGATTAGACACTTATTTGCAAATCTCACTGCATGATCACAAGATTCCATCTCTGACAAGACTCTGAGTCACAGCTAAACCAGAATATCCCAAAAAAAAAGAGCAGCACTCGACACATGTGGGAAAGGCACCCAGCGAAAACACAGCTCAGCCAAACCCTGCACACACCAGCACGGAGATCGCTGAGTAGTCAGAAAGCAGAGAGGGGTACTTGAAGGAGAGACATGGGAAATTAATTGCTCTCTGCCAAAAAGCAGGCTCCAGTTCTTCCCAGGAACAGCAGCCTTCATGTCAGGCGAAGAAAAAAAAAAGGGAATTTTCCTGCTGCAGTTAGACACTGCAACAAGCTGCAGTGTGAGACATGGACAAGCTGTAGCTGGAAGTCCCAGAGCAATGGAAATGAGGGAACTCAGGGATGTGAGAGGCAAAGCAACCACCTGCAGTGATGGAAGCCTTAGTGGGCATTTCAAACAAGTGTTGGGAGCACCAGTTCAGCAGCAGAGCCTGGACAGAGCCCCTCTGATGTGGGTTAGGGTAGAGGATGGATCGGAGGGCAAGCCAGGCTGGAAGGGACCTCACAGGGTCTCTAATCAAACCTCCTGTTCAAAGCAGGGTCTGCTGTGATATCAGACCAGGTTGCTCCATCCCTTCTGGCCTTGAAAATCTCCAAGAATGGGAACTGCTTCTTCAAGGTCCCCATGGACAAAAAGCTTCTCCTTATATCCAGCTGGAATTTTCTCATGCCAGTTTATGCCTGCTGTCCCACATCATTTCCTCACTCACCAACACGAAGCACCTGTCTCCAACTCCTCAATAATCTCCTTGTTGGCCTAGAAATGCTGCTACCAGGTCCCTCCACATTTCCTCATCTCCAGCCCAAATAAGCTCATTTCTCTCATCCCCTCCTCTCAGGGCAGGTTCTCCAGCTCCTGGGCAAACTCTTCACCCTTTGCTGAACTTACTCTGGTTGGTCAACAAATGTTTTGCTCTGAGTAGCCTAAAACTGGGTGCAGTATCTGGATCTGGCCTGGCAATTGAGCCCACGACAATCACCTTCCCTCCATCTACT
>VZRF01013103.1:6111-23709 GCA_013396875.1 Vireo altiloquus | reverse complement strand
ATCTGTGTGCTCCCAGTGTGAGATCTATGAGCCCCCAGTATGGGATCTGTGTGCTCCCAGTGTGGGATCTGTGTACTCCCAGCGGGATGGGAGCAGCAGGACGGGAGCAGGGGACACAGGAGCAGGGGACACGGGAGCAGCAGGACGGGAGCAGGGGACACAGGAGCAGGGGACACGGGAGCAGCAGGACGGGAGCAGGGGACACAGGAGCAGGGGACACGGGAGCAGCAGGACGGGAGCAGGGGACACAGGAGCAGGGGACACGGGAGCAGCAGGACGGGAGCAGGGGACACAGGAGCAGGGGACACGGGAGCAGCAGGACGGGAGCAGGGGACACAGGAGCAGGGGACACGGGAGCAGCAGGACGGGAGCAGGGGACACAGGAGCAGGGGACACGGGAGCAGCAGGACGGGAGCAGGGGACACAGGAGCAGGGGACACGGGAGCAGCAGGACGGGAGCAGGGGACACAGGAGCAGGGGACACGGGAGCAGCAGGACGGGAGCAGGGGACACAGGAGCAGGGGACACGGGAGCAGCAGGACGGGAGCAGGGGACACAGGAGCAGGGGACACGGGAGCAGCAGGACGGGAGCAGGGGACACAGGAGCAGGGGACACGGGAGCAGCAGGACGGGAGCAGGGGACACAGGAGCAGGGGACACGGGAGCAGCAGGACGGGAGCAGGGGACACAGGAGCAGGGGACACGGGAGCAGCAGGACGGGAGCAGGGGACACAGGAGCAGGGGACACGGGAGCAGCAGGACGGGAGCAGGGGACACAGGAGCAGGGGACACGGGAGCAGCAGGACGGGAGCAGGGGACACAGGAGCAGGGGACACGGGAGCAGGGGACGTGGGAGGAGCAGGACAGGAGCAGCAGGATGGGAGCAGGGGACACAGGAGCAGGGGACACGGGAGCAGGGGACGTGGGAGGAGCAGGACAGGAGCAGCAGGATGGGAGCAGGGGACACAGGAGGAGCAAGACAGGAGCTGGGAACACGGGAGGATCAGGGCAGGAGCTGGGGATACGGGAGCAGGGGACACGGGAGCAGTAGGACGGGAACCGGGAACATGGGAACAGCGGGATGGGAACCAGGGACACGGGAGGAGCGGGATGGGAGCAGGGGACACAGGAGCAGGGGACACGGGAGCAGCAGGACGGGAGCAGGGGACACAGGAACGCAGCGGGAACGGCAGCACGAAGACGACGCCGGGGAGGCGAGGAGCAGAGCAGGAGTTTCAAAGCTGCCCCCCCGTTCGCTTGCAAGGAGTTAAGTCTGTGATGTGTTGCGTGAGCTCTGATGAGAAGCTGCCTGACATGCAGAGCTGCAATAATGAAACGTAATACACATTAATAGGACCTCCCTCTGCGTGATTGCTTCTGCTCCACTGGCCCCATTGAAGATTTCACTTTTCTTTTAACAGTCAGAATAACAGAATGTGACATTAAGTCTTTTACATGCAGCAATTTATTTTAAAATATTGGGGCACTCAAAACAGTATCCAGAATGTTAAATAAGATATGCATGAGATGGAAATCAGAGCAGCACCGCAGTGAGGAGACAGGAGTCAGGCAGAGCCTCTCGCAGGCTAAGGCAGCTCTGCTTTTTTTTCTTAATTGCTGTTTAAGGCACAAATAAATGGCCAAGTTGGAGAGAGCTCTGCGGTACAGAACATCTGATCCTCTGAGCTCTCAGCTCCATGTGGGGAGCCAGCAGCCAGTGTGGATCCCACGTCCCCACCCATCCCAAGGTTGGGGGAATGACACTAAAACCCTTCTGTCATCCCAGGCCAGTGACACAGCACCAAACTTGCCACAGGTCCACAAGTGCTTGGACAACACTCTGGTGCACATGGTGGGACCAGAGAACGAGAGGATCATGGAATCATAGAATGGGACAGGAAGGGACCTCAAAGATCATCCCATTCCATCCTCTGCTGTGGGCAGGGACACTTCTCACTGCCCCAGGCTGCTCCTGGGGCAACCTTGTCCTGTCCAGCCTTGGGAACTGCCAGGGATCCACAGCTGCTCTGCCAATTCCATCCCAGCCCTGAGCCACCCTCCCAGGGAACAATTCCTTCCCAATATCCCATCTATCCCTGCCCTCTGGCAAGGGAAGCCATTCCCCCTTGTTCCATCACTCCATCCCTTGCACAAAGTCTCTCCCTATCCTTCTTGTAGCTCCTTCAGGCACTGGAAAGCTGCAGTTAGGTCACCCCGAATCTTCTCTAGGCTGAACAATCCCAATTCTCTCAGCTTTTCTCCGTACCAGAATGGCTCCATCCCTCTGATCGTGTGACAGGACATGGGATTTGCACTGATCCCTGCAGAAATCAGTGGATATCCTGAGAGGCTCAGAGGATGTGCAGGGTTGAAGCAGAAATCAGGGGTCACAGAATCCCAGAAAGGTTTGGCTTGGAGGGACCTTGAAGCTCATCCCACCCCTGCCATGTCAGGGACACCTCCCACACTTCCAGTCCCAATGTCCAGCCTGGCCTTGGGCACTACCAGGGATCCAGGGGCAGCCACAGCTGCTCTGGGCACCCTGTGCCAGAGCCTCCCCACCCTCACTGGGAAGAATTTCTCCCTGATATCCACTCTAAACCTGCTCTCCTTCAGCTTAAAGCCTTTGTCCTTCAAAGCTGTTATAAAATGATTTTGGTGCATATGTGGAGCTTGAAAAAGCAGAGGAAGCCCTGAGCTGATTCTGCCCTCCCTCCAGTGGCACCTGGAGTCACTTCAGGCCAGGCTGTGCTTTGGAGAAGTTGCCTGGAGCCTTCCCCACAGCACTGGGACCTGCAGTTCTTTCTCCACAGAGGCATCTACTGCCCATCACCCCAGCAGGAGGGGTGTCCCCAGCCTCAGGTGTCCTGAAACTGTCCTGTCCCCACCTGGGAGGGTGGAGAAGTTCCCCCAGTTTGCAGGGCACACAGAGACCCCCATTAACAGCCCCCTGAGCCCCCCTCTGGGTAGTGTGGTGTGGAGGGGGAGGGTGGGACAGCTCAGGGGGAAGAGGAGCAGCTGGATCCAGCTGACACCATGGCCCCTGGGCACCTTGCTGGCAGCTCTGAGTCTCTCAGGGGCTCTGATGGACATCCCAGCTTGCTGGGAGTGTTGTGTCCTGGCTCTGAGGCTCTGATCAGCATCCCAGCCCACACCTCCTCTTCCCAGGGCCAGCATCTTCCAGCTCCTGCACTCCCTCTGCCTTCATGTTGATGGACGCAGTCACTCCATCACATTCCTGGGAGTTCTGTCCCACCAGTTGAGCTCCCTGGGCTGGTTCAGTGAGCCCACGGACAGGATGGTGGCTGATGTGTCTGCCTGAGGCAGATCTGTGCTGCCAGGGCAGATGAGGATGGGCAGTGGTGTCACACCGAGGGGTTTCTCTGCCCCAGCCTGGGATGGATGTCTGGGTCAGGGGCAATGAGGAGGAAGGGTCTGCAGCCTCCCACCCCCACCCCAGCCCTCCCTGGCCTCAGCTGCTGCTGAATATTTTTTGTGATGCTCAAATCTCCCGGAGAAAACCCTGAAAATGTGGCAGAAAGGTCAGAAGCCAACGCGGCCTTTGAAGGATGTGTCCTTTAGAGGATGAGCCAGGCCATGTGAGCTCTGCCTTCCATGGCCTCCGTGCCCCCACTGGGAGCTGGGGATGCTCTGGGGCTCTGGCAGCTTCTGTCCCCAGCCCCTGTGACCTGGAGATGCATCTGAAGCTGCTGAGGGGCAAAGAGATGTGTGACAAGGCAGCACTGAATCCTCAGCGAGGGGCTCAGCCCAGCTGGGAGCTAAGGGAGGTGCACAAAGGGCTGCTGAGAGCAAGGACAGGGTGAGTCTCCAGCCCTGTGCACAGCTCCTGCCTGTCAGGCACCTGAGACAGGATGGATGAAGGCAGCACAGGGCAGAGGAAGTTTCCCCTGCAAGGAGAAGGAGGAGAAAGTCCTTGGAGAGTTGCTGCATTCAAAGGATGGGAATTTGGCAGAAAATAACCCCTGTTGGTGGGTGGTCCTCAGGGGTGAGAGGGGCTGGATGTGGCTGGGCTTCATTTCTGGTTAGAACTTTGCACTTTGGGTCTGGTCGTGTTCCCAGTGGGTCACACTCCAAGCCTTGTCTGGTCCAGTCACAAGTTCACCAGTATTGAGCTTTACTAAACCAACACTCTGAGTCTGGCTGAGCTCAGTAAGAACTTTCACAACAAGTTCACCAATAATGCAGTTTATTGGAGCTATAGACTCCAGGTTCATTTAGATTGCTGGTGATAAAGTCACCAGACCTGCAAAATATAAATGTGTAGCTCTCTCAGTGTTCCTGGGGATACTCTGACACAGACAGAGGCACAAATGTCACCAGAGAGTCATCCCTGCTCTGAAGAGGAGAGAGGTGCAAGCCCATGCACTTGTCTGTAAGGTGGTTTTGATCTCCTTCTCTGCCATGGAGGGTTTCAAATGCCAATTTATACTTTTGGGAGAAGCGGAGGTGAGGCTGTAGTCAAACATTCTGTTACTGCTGTCATAAATGGTGGGGGGGAAGCCTCTTTGTATGGAAACTGGGCATGCTGAGAGTTCCAGAGACAGAGATTGTAAAGGCTCTGGCTCTTGTGCGAGGGCAGAACTGTGACCCTGTGACATCAGTCCCTCCTACCCTGTCTGAGTGCAGCGAGAATGGTCATCCCCATGCTCCACCTGATGTCCACCACCCCCTCAGCAGGACACCATGGCCACACAAGTCCCTTAGCCACACATCTCATGGCATATCCCATGGGAATCCCTTCCCCACACGTCTCAGGACATATTCCATAGCTCCAGGCCTCATTCCTTGACCTGAGGGTCAAGGCAGAGGTGTGGGAGAGAGCTCTGGGAATGGGACTGACCCAATTTCCTTACTGCACCTGCAGCACAACAACTTCGTCCCTAAAGCCACCAGGCTGGTGCCTGCCAGCAGCTGGCACTGCCCTGGTGACAGGCGTTGGTGTCGCTGGCGCGTGAGGGACAGGACCCTCCTGAGCTGCTCCGTGTGCCCTGCACAGCCCCAGGATGGCATCCCCAGGTGACAATGTCCCCTTGGCTGTGCTCCCAATCACCTCTGTGGGGACAATCCCCTCCTGATCCCTGCTTCAGCCAGGGCAAAGCTCACACTGGCACAGCCTATCCCTGCCTCCAGGGACCCCTCCTGTGCCGGCTGAGCTCTCCATTCTGCCAGCCTGGAATTCCCCCAGGAATCCTTTCCTGCCAAAGCCCTGACATTTTGCATTCATCCTCCCTGGGACTGAGCTGTGCCTCACAACCAGGGCATTTTTCTGGGGATGAGCTGTGGTCTGCAGCTGGCTCTCGTCACCGTGAGAGCTGAGGGGTCCCCACGGTGCCATCTCGGGTGGCAGGACCCTGTGTGGAGCCAGCTGTGGACCCTCTGCCCCTCCTGGAGCCCAAATCCAGCACCCATTGCTCCTGACCTTTGCAGCCCCTCGGGCACTGTCCAGATCCAGCCTTTTAAGACACAGTGGCACCACCGTGACACACCCCAGGGTGTTTAGGGGGGTCCTGAGGGGAACCACAGGCACCCCAAGCCCTGTGGGAGGCTCTGACCCTGCTCTGCTCCCCACCCCCAGTGCACTGCATGGCAGGAGCAGTGCAGAGCCAGGAGCTGAACTTCCATGGTCCTGGTGGCTCCCTTCCAACCCAGATATTATTCCGTGGTTCTGTGATTCACCTCCACACCTCTGTGCCTGCTCCTGCCCCCCTGTGCCAGGCAGAGCAGCAGGGCAAGGCTGCACAGCTCTGGCAGAGCCCATCTGTTTTGGTTTGAGACAAATGTAGAGGAGGAAATATATTTTGATGGAATGTAGGGGTTTTTTTATTAGGTTTGAGAAAGAAAATGTTTTGGAGGAAAGTGAAAAGGAAAAAAAAACTATTTATTTAAGTAAATAAATAAGCACACCTGGTCTGTGCTAATGTGCCTCCCCAGTGCCATGCTCTGCCCGTGGCCTTGCTGCTGGGGCACAGGCTGGGGGGCATAGCTCATCATGCTCACAGCATCCCAGAGCCTCGTGCTCCTGCAGAGGGGCAAGGACAGTGTGACAGACACCATCCAGCCTCTCCCGGAGTCACAGGGTGGCTCCAAGCAGGACCCCTGGCACGTGGAAGGAAAGGGAGAACCCTGATGGCTCTGAGCTAGGAGCTGGAAAAAGTTCCTGATACTCCCCTGCCCCTCTCCCTTGCCCTGGGAGCAGAGCTGGGGCTCTCAGACCTCCTCAAATCATACACCAAACTGCATTTCTCCTCTGACTGCTCCTCTAGGTCCTGAGTCTGTGGGTCAGAGGCCTGAAGACAAGGTGAGGGGCTGAGGATGGAGCTGGTGCTCCCTGCCCACTGCACCCCCTTCTCAGGGAGGCTGAGCTCAGCCCCTCTGCTCTGGCTGCCTGGCTCCCGAGGCCGGGCAGGCTCTCCCCAGCCCTGCAGACACCTCAGGGACTGTCCCCACACACCCTGTGCTGGCTGAAAGCACCACTGGAGACAAGGGCTGTGCCCAGGCCAGGCCCCCGAGATGCCACAGGGGCAGGGCAGGAATGGGAGCCTCGCCTCCTGCTCCAGCCCCTCACTCCAGGCAAGGGCACCAGCCTGTCCCTGCGGTGTCCCCAGAGGTGGCACAAGTCCTGTGAGGTGCTGGATCCCTCCCCGGTGGCACTGCAGGGCTCGGTGCAGTCACAATCCCAGCACATCAGCCCTCAGCTCTCTCCAAGTGGGAAAAAGAGCAGGAGAGCTGGGAAGTGCTCCCATGGCAGAGCCCTCGTGCCACGCTGCAGGCAGGAGCCCTGGGCATGCCAGGCCAGGCAGGGGCTGCCAGCCCTGCCACAGCCCTGCCCTGCCCCCAGAGCCCTTCCCGACAGAGAAACCCCAGCCCAGCACTGCCAGAGGGGCCTGGGAATGTGCTGGTGTCCTTCCTGCCTCCCTCCCAGCACCAGGCTTGTCCCCGTGCCAGCTTCACTTCAGTATTATTCTAATTTAGGGAACTGATGCAAAAGGCTGTCCTGGCAGTCCGGCTTGGCTCGGGCCGGGGTTATTCGGGTTTACCCTCAGCCATCTGAGGACAGGTCACGCTCCAGCCCAGGCTGTCTCTGCATGGCTTGGGTGTGTGAGGGGTCCATGAGGAGGGTCAGGGAGAGCTTTGGGGGTGCACAAGGCCCCCAGGAAAACTGCCCAGGGCTCCAGATGCGGTTTGGGGACATCCTCACCCCGGCACGGCCACCCGCACTCCCCTGGGGATGCTCCCAAGTGCATTCCTGGGCTGGGGGCAGGCTGACACAAGCCCCACTGGTGACAGCCCCGTCCTGAGCCGCCGTCACGGGCAGCTGCCCACCCGGAACGCCAGGCTTTGCTCAGGTTTGATGTCCCTGCCCCTTGGCAGGTCCCTGCAGCCTGGCTGGAGGAGGATTGCCCTCCGGAGGGGCTGCATGGACATCACTCTCTGCCCTCCCTATGGCTGGCACCGGCGTGTCTGCCTTCCTCCGCAGCTGCCACCCACTCATCCCACAGGACACGGGGGAAACGGGAGAGGGGCTGGAGATCCAGAGCATCATCAGAGAGGTGGAAATGGTCCCCTCGGACACTCACCTGCCCAAAAGTGGGGCTGGGACTGGTGCAGGGGGGTGGGTGACACATGGCAGGGTGTGCAGGTGTGCCCTGGGCTCCCACCTCACCTCTGGCACAGCCCCAGTGTGACCAGCCCAGCCCCACAGCCTCAGGGGCACACACAGGGCTCGCCCTCTGTGTGGTAAATTCAGAGTGCTCAAAAGAGCTGCTGCAAACTGAGGTCAGAGAGAATTCAACTCAAGCCCCCCTGATTTCCAGGGAATTCCCTGAGCCTCCAAAGAGAGACGCTGAGTCCAACCTGCCACCTGGGATCGCTCCTCAGTGTGCCATGGCTCCTTGCCCACACTGCGTCTCCTCGGTGCCCCAGAGCTGGCTGGCTCAGGAGGAAGCTGTGCCAATGCCTGAGTGCCCGGGGACAGCACCACAGGCTAATTTCTCATCTCTCCTGCTCATCCTGGACCCCAGCACGCAGCAGGAATTCCAGCCTCTCGTGGGGAAGCACCTCAGGCACAGAGCAGAGCTGACCAAACCCACAGCACAGTGGCTGAGGGATCCTGTGGGATGTGTCACAGCTGGGAAACAGGGTGGCTGCGAGGGGAATCGGCTCTCAGGCCCAAGAAACGTGCTTTTCCTTGGGTTTGAGAGCAAGGGTGCTTCCTGCACACACTGACGTGCTGTCACGTTGGAGAGCAGCCCTGCTCAGCCCTGGTTCTGATTTAGCTGAAGCCACAGTTCCCCGCTGCTGCCAGGATCTCAGGCACGTGCGCTCTGCAGAAAGGGAAAGGAGCCCCAAGGGCTTGGCACCCTCACCCTCCGTTTGGCCCAGGAGACCCTCGAGGGGGTGGGAAGACAGGACTGGCTGAGGGAGGGAGCCACAGCAATGCCATCGTCCAGCCCAGCATGGCACCGGTCACAGGAGGGGACTGTCCTGCTCTGCTCTGCTCTGCTGCGGCCTCACCCCGAGTACTGGGGGCAATTTTGGACACGAAAACAAAAGAAGGATCCAAAGATATTACAGAACGTCCAAAGGAGAGACACGAGGATGACGAAGGGTCAGGAGCGGCCACAGGAGGAGCAGCTGAGGGCAGAGCTCAGCAGGGGCTGCAGCTCCTCCCGAGGGGCAGCTCCCAGCTCTGCTCCCTGGGACAGGGACAGGAGCCAGGGAAGGGCTGGAGCTGGGCCAGGGCAGGCTCAGGCTGAGCTCAGGGAAAGGTTCTTCCCCCAGAGGGTGCTGGGCACTGCCCAGGCTCTCCAGGGAATGGGCACGGCCCTGAGGCTGCCAGAGCTCCAGGAGCGTTTGGGCAGCGCTGCCCGGGATGCCCAGGGTGGGGTTGTTGGGGGGTCTGGGCAGGGCCAGGGGCTGGGCTGGATGATCCTCGGGGGTCCCTTCCAGGGGAGGATATTATAGGATTCTATGGTTTGGAACAAAGCTGCAAAACATCTGGGACCTGTGCCTGCTGTGGTCTCCTCCAAATAAAATTTCACTCACCTCCACAAGGCTCTGTGCAGGAGCTGATGCTGAACTGGAACAGCCCATGGGAAGTAAAGCCTGAAGCTGCCTCAGGGGACCAGAACATCCCTCACTGGTCCTGGGTGGTGGCAGGACCCCATCACTCTGTGTTGTGTGTTTTTGGGACACTCCTGACCAGTCCCACTTGGTTGTGCAAATCAAATTTGACCCTGAGCAAGCAGCGCAGCCCTCACGGCTGAGCAGGGATGCTGAGCCAGCAGTGAACCAGAGCAGGGAGGTGCTGTGCCCTCCGCCTGCCCTCCCTGGTGCGGGGAGCTGTGTCCATCCTTTCTCCCACTCCCTGAGCAGAAACACCTCGCCCCAGACCTCAGGTGGTCGGTGGGAGCCTCTCCCAGTGTGTGTGTGTGCCACGGCTGCTCTAAACGCCAGCTCCGTGCAGTCATTAGAGGATATTTATGGTCCTTATTAAACAGCAAGGGGAAAAAAGAGCCCTGATCCGTGCAGCGAGGAGCCGAACTCGCCTGGCTGTGCAGACAGCAGGCGCCATCCCAACACGGACCCTCGAGGGCCGCGCAGCCCGGGGAGGGACGAGCGCTGCGTCTTTAACTGGAGAAAACTGGGCTGGGAATGTTCCTGGCAGGGCTGCCAGAGCCCAGCAGCGCGCAGCGGCGGGGATAAAGCACGGGCTTGTTCAGCTGACGGAGAAAATGCCTCTTTCTGTGCTTATTTACCGCGTCCGGTGTCGCGGTCCGCAGCAGGGGACGAGCACGTGTCGCCCTCGCTCCCCGGGGCTGCTGCGACCACCGTGCCTCGTGTCCGGCACTGTCCGGCACTGCCCAGGACAGCGAGTCCCAAAGTCCTGATGCTGGCTCAGGGACGTGGATGTGAGGACTTTGATGTGCTGTATGAATCTTTCTGACCACTCTGAGTCAATTCGCAAAAGCTTAAAGGCAATTAAAGGAGAACATGAAAAAATTAACAGTGGACAATTCTCCCCTCTCCTCATGGCTGGAGAGCTTAGGAGTCCGAGGATGGTTTCTTGAATGGCTGAAGTTAGGCATTGTAGTGCTTATAGTAATTTTGGTAATGCTATCTATTGTCCCTGTATTTTGAAATCTGTAGTCAGAATGGCAGAAAATGCTGTTAAACGGGTCTGGATTGTTCAAAGAAGGGGTGCCGAGCCCCCGAGGTCACAGGGAGGGCTGGGGGAGCAGCGCTCGGTCCCACGGCTCCCAGCAAAGCGCCTCTCTTATCTCAATCCAGCAGCGCGCTCCGCCTTGTCCCCGCTGCTGGCAGCGGCACCGAGGTGGCACCGTCCCCAAGGAGCCCTGGGGAGCTCCTGCAGCACGGCATGCCCCAGGTGCTGGCTGCAGCCCCCCCGGCTCGGCGTCCCGCTCCCCCCGGGGACACGGTGGCGCTGGGAGCGGCGGTGCCAGCGTGTGCGGGAGACCTCCCTGCGCGGCCGCGGCTTCGGAGCTGTGGGTTTGTAGCCTAGCTGCTTCCTAGCTCAGCATGGAAGACACTCCACAATTTTTAATTTGCCAAAAAAGCCCTCTTTTTAGTTTACAGGGACAGAAGGGGGACTTTTATGTGCAATCTGTACAGCTCTCCAGAAAGCACTTACATTTATGATGTTCATGAAATTTATAGCCAGTTGGCAGTGCTGCTCTCTCCTCTCCTCTCCACCAGCCACCCTGGCAGGATGGCAGACTATAATAAGCAAGCCACACATTCAAGTGGCATAAAAGGCATTTCTACAAGTTAGCCTCCTGCCCAGCCTTATAAACTCTAACAAGTCTCTAACAAGTAGGCAGGATCTCTTTATACCCAGGGAGAAAAACCCCTTTCAGAAATGGCCTTTTCACAAAGCCCACACCTTTCTTCTAATTAAGGTTAAATAGCTCCATGTTTTCTGGCCAATTTCATTCTTTCCCCTTATTCCCCTCTTAACAAGGCAGCCTTTAAAAAGACATCACTAATTGGTGTCTGCTTCTCACATACCATGCGTGCTTTGATAGTCAGTTAGAAAGCCTTCCCCATCGATCAAACTTCCACTGAAAGGCTGCTAATGTGCTCCATGTGTCTGCCACCAGACAAAGCCAAGTGGCTGCTCCCCAGCTCCCTTCTCCTCCTGTTCCCATACTCCCTCTCCCGGGAGCGGGGGTCCGCAGCCAGGTCTGCCCCCCGGCCCCGGCCTCCCTGGGAATAGCCCAGCCTCGGCATTGAGAGCGGCGCGGGCAAGGAATGACTCCGCGATGTGTGTGGCAATTTGGAAATTAATGGGGAGTGGTTAAATGTTAAGGGTAGGATCTGAAACAGAGCAGGCGAGAGAGAGAGCAATTGTCATGCTTATGAGACTGGAGGAAGGCCAGTGAGCTTTCTTGTGAATTCCAGGCTCCCCTGGTGCTTCAGGGGGAGAGGGCTGGGGAGGGGGCGATCCCCTCCGGACCCCCAGCCCTGCCGAGGACGGCGGTGGGAGGAAGGCAGCGCGGATTCTGCCGTTCCCTGTCCCACATGGATGGGCACAGGCTGCCCCATCTGCAGCTCATCAGCCCTTCAGCAGCAGGTCCTGACCGCCGCGGGGCCCCGGGGGGAAGCCACAAGAGATGGTTGTTGTTAGGAGAGCGCTGCGAGCCAGACCCCCCTTGGCCCTGCTCGCCCCAGCCCGGCCTCACGAAGCAGTTTGGGTTGAAAAGGACCTTTAAATGTCAAGCAGGGCAATTCCTCCGCCCTGCTCCGGCAGCCCCGCTCCGCTCCTCCACCCCAAGGACCACGCTCTGGATGTCCCAGCCCCGCTGTGGCTGTCACCACGCCGGCTCCGTGCCGCACTCCCGGCTTCGAGCAGAGCAAAGCTCCCGTTCTGGTTTGCTCTGGGGCGGTCTCAAAGCACGAGCGGCTTAGCTGTGGCTGTAGGAGTCACCTCGGTGGGCTCCTGAGCTCGGGGACACACCGGTGGGTTCGTGTCTGCAATGGAACCGCAGCGTGGGTTTGGAGGGGATGGACTGGAAAAAGAGCCTTCGTTACCTGACCCAGGCCCCTCTCCCCAGCCAGGGAACCAAAACAACAACCTGAAAGAGAAAAAAAAAGCTGTGGCAGAGCTGCGGGTAGTGGGCTGGGCACGCAGGATCACAGCAGGGTTTGCTGTGATGCTGTTCCAAACACCTCTCTGCCCCCAGCCCCCACATCTAATAAATGCTGGGGTTTTTTTAAAGAACATTTACCTTTCGCACCGTAACTCACGCCTGGCTGCCACACCTTCCCCCAGGGTACACTCATCACCTGCAGGTTTAGAGGCCTCCAGCGGGGCTGGTAATCCTGGAAGTGTCATCTTCCAGCCTGCTCACAGGGGCTCCTTTGCTGGGGAGGGAGCCAAGGCTTCCCAGAGGAGGCTGACGAGAGAAGCAGCCAAACCCAGGCCCCTCTTTGGCACCGCTGTGGGACAGGCACACGCTTGGCACCAGATGCACCACGGAGCAGCAACCTGTGACAGTACCACGGCGACAAGGTGGCAGGGTGTCCCCAGGGCATACACACCAGCTATTTTTTAGTGGTGATTTCCAGCCCTTTGTGCTGCTGGAGGCAGGGAGGGGAGGGATGGTCGGCAGCCAGACGCTGGCTCCCTCCCAGTCCTCAGTGGGGCTTGTCGGCACCATAGGTTGTGCAGATGGAGACCTGCCAGCAAACGGCGTCCCCAAACCTCCCAGGCAGGCTGGCAGGTGCTTTCCCAGCTCTGCAGCCAGGGACAGAGCTGGGGGGGACACGCAGAGCCCTGACACAGTTTTGGAAAGCCTCCTGCTTGCTCTGACCCTGCCGTTCCCTCCCAGCCCTGGAGAGCTGGGCGGATTGAGGGATTACATTTACAGCTTCATCCACAGTTTGCTGCTGCAGAACAGCACAGGAGCAGGATCTTCTCTCTCCATCAAGCTTGGCACTGACTTTGCTCCCCTGGCAGGCAACAGCACTCAGCAGCTCCCAGCCCTGGGCACGGCAGCCCTTCCCCAGGCTGGTATGCCAAGGCTGAGGGCATCTCCCAGCTGCCCTCCCCACCCAGCTGAGACTTGACACAGCAGCTTCCATGGGAAGCCTGTCAGGGCAGAGACACCGGGCATGTGTCTTGGTGCCTCCAGACAATGGGTGAATGACACACCTGCTTGTGCACAGCTCTTTCAAAGGGCACTGCTGGTGCTGCCTCAGCCTCTCTCAGCAGCTCACAGGTGTGACTCGGGTGGCTCTGAGCCCACATTTTCCACTGCGCAGCCCTTTGTGCAGCTCCTGCTGCTTCCCCGGCTCCGGTCTGGCTCTGCGCCCACAAATCTTCCCGTAGGAGAAAGTTAAAGCCTTTCCAGCACACGGAGAGCACAGTCCCACGGTTCACATGAGCCCTTCTGTGTCAGCTGGGATCTCCAGTGGCAGGAATCAAAGTGAATCGGAGAATCACTTCCTGAGCTGAAGGAGCCCCAAGGATCATTCAGTCCAGCTCCTGGCCCTGCACAGACACCCCAACACTCCCACCCTGTGCCTCAGACCATTGTCTGAACACTCCTGGAGCTCTGGCAGCCTCGGGGCTGTGCCCATTCCCTGGGGAGTGGAGCTGGCACCTCGCTCTGTCCCGGAAAGTTAACAGAGCCTTAAAGCACAGCTGCCTCAGCTCCTGTGGGTACCTCCCAGCACTGCTCCAGCCCCAGAGAGGACAGGAGCAGCCAGGTCCCACAGATTAAATACTCAAGGCCAGGTTGGAGGGGGCTTGGAGCAACCTGAGGTAGTGGAAGGTGTCCCTGCCTCTGGCAGGGGTGGAACGAGATGGTCTGTAAGGTTCCTTCCTACCCAAACCATTCCACATCTCTATGATGATTTTGCGATTATTTTCACCCCACCAACCATTTCACAGCAGTGTCTGACCCACAGGGACCCTGCAGGGCTCAGAGCCCCAAGCACCTGTTAGGGGCCAGGGCTACCTGAGTCCTTATGCACCTCGTTACACAAGTGAACTAATCCTCCTGTATCAGATGTTCCGAACATCTGCGGCGCCAGGGGAAGTGGCCACACGTGCAGCACCAGCTCTCCAGAGGCAGGAGGGAGCCTGCCAGGGGCTCGGGATGAGAGCAGCCCTCGTGTCAGGCTGCTGTAATGAAATGCCTGGGGAGAGGTACATGAAACGGGGCCTCGCTCATCTGAGTGTCTGCGCGGAATAATTACCGTGCCAAAAGCAGGCTTTGCAGGGGAGGGGTGTAACCCAGGCCCTCGGCAGAGGTGCAATTCAAGAAGCTCTGGGGGCCCTAAGACATCTCCACAGGGCTGGCAGATGTGACACAGGATCTACGGGAAACCTGTGCCCTTCTGGCGTGGCAGATGGCGGCCAGGTGGGCTACCCCAGGGTGCCTCGGGTGGCACTGGGTGTCAGCAGCAGGGGACACACCTGAACGCAGACACCTGATCCGTGTGCCAAACACCTTGCCCTCCCAGCCCACGGGCGTGGCTTTGTGACATCTGCCCCTCCGTGCCTCAGTTTCCCCACCCGTGTCACGCATCCCACACGGCCTTGTCACCACCACACCTGTGCCAGGTGTGTCCCATCTGCACCCCTGACTCGGGCTGGCTTCAGCTCCTCTGCCAAGGAGGTCCAGCCGTGCTCTGAGTCATCCCTGGGCACTCTCTCCCCTCTCTGTGCCTCCATTAACACCGTGCCTCATTTCTGAATATATCTCCCGTGGATCTGCTTCCAGCTGCTGGTCCTTGGTCTGTCTTTCACAGCCAGATTAAAGGGCCCTTTAGTACCTGGGATTTTATCCCCATGAAGGCACTTAGACACTGCAATCAAAACACTTCTCAGCCTTCCCTCTGACGAGCTGAGCAGCCCAGGCACTGCGTGTCTGCAAGGCTTTGTCCTGCCCTCCACAGCTCCTCTCGGGGCTCCCTTGACCCCAGGATGGCTCTGCCCCTGTGGTTTGCCCTTGCCCTGGAGCGATGACTCTGCTGCCCTGCACGTCTCTGTGCAGCTGAGGGGCTTCCCCATCTCACCTCCGTTCCTTCAGCGTTCCTTGGTCACATAAAAATGCATCTTCCATCTCTGCAGGGACTTCACAGAGCCACCACCCCTCTCTGTTCCCTTGAGACAGCTCACTGCACACATCGTGGGGATGGGGAAACTGAGGCAAAGGGCAGCCAGGAAGGTTGTGGCTCCTCGGCAGAGCCAGGGCCAGCTGCTCTCACCACACCCTCAGAGCCTGCCAAGGTGGAAGAGTGGTCACCCCACTCAGGTAAAGCCCCCAGGAGATGCAGAGAGCTCTGAGCAGGCTGCAGTGGCCCCGGGGCCAGGCTGGCTCCTGGCAGTGACACAGGACAGCCCAAATGGCCAGAGGGGAAACAAGAGTCCATCAGGGACAAAACGTGAAGGGGCAGAAGGATCCCCCTGAAGGGCAGCACTCACACACCTGCTGGGTTTGTCCCTCTCAGGGAAGAAGATCAGAGCACGTTGTAGGATGCCCCAGGCACGGTCCCCAGCTCCCCTCCTGTGCTCTGGGGATGAAGGCCTGCAGGGGAGGTCTGGCCAGGCACAGCCACTCCGTGCCCTCCTCCTCCCTGCCTCCCACCCCACAAACAGGAGTGCAGAATGGCCTCGCTGCCTTCTCTGCTGAGCCCCCCAGAGCCCTCTCCACCCCTGCTTGGGGACACCACCTCAGCCACCTCCAGCTCCCCCGAGCTCCCTGCAGCTCTCCCTGGCCTCTGCTCCTGGTTGAGGATGATGAGGGCCATGATTCTCCCCGTCAGCTCATCCTCCTGCACGTCAGCAGCTCAGCCCCAGTGCTCCTCACGCTCTGCTCTGCACAGGATGTCCCATCGATGGTGACAAGGGACAGGTTTGCTGCTGGCTGAAGCCCAGCCTTCATCTCTCTCGGCAGAGGTGCTCAGGACAGTGTGGTTTCAGTGGCACCACACATGAGACCCAGGGCCTTCGGGAATTCCATGGGGCTCCCCACGATGGTGGCACAGCAGAAACCCTTCCAGGGGTTCCAACCCTTCCCAGGATGTGCCGAGGTCCCAGAAAATGAGAGAAAGCAAAGCAGGACAGGAGCCATTCATAACCCACCCCACAAGACCCTGCATCCTTTCTTGGGATGTCTGAGACTCCCTCTGCGAGGATGGATGAGGAGATGTTTCTGGTGTCTCCATCCTGACAGGATGGGCGGCAGTGGGGAAGGCTCTCAGGCTCACACAGGAGCAGCAGCCAACCCAGTGGGGTCAGGGGACTCAGAGCTGGGACAGGACCATCCCAGGGCTGGGATCCAGAGTTCTGGGATCCAGGGCAGATTCAGGAAAGGACAGCCAGGACTTCCCTACGTGTCAGCTTCTGATTCCCCCAAAAGCTCCGGAACAATTAATCAAACAAGCTCTTGCAAGCCTGCAGCAGATAACGAGGAAATGAGCAATATCCAGCCTGGGTTTGTCAGGAGCAGAGTGTGTCACACAACCTCATTTCCTCACCAGGAAGCCCAGATATGCCCAAGGCTCTTCACAGGGTCTCTCCAGCTGTTCTCCCAGGTGAGTTCTGGATGGGAGAGAAGCCAGGTGAGGGGCAGTGTGAGGGGTTTGGGAAGCTCAGCACTGGCTCCTTGCCTCCAGTGCTTCTTTTTCTTCATGAGCAGTCTGGGAACGAGATAGGCAAACCCCACAGTGAGCTGAAGCAGCCCCCAGGACAGCATGGCCAAGCTTTTCCTGGGATGTGCCTGTGGGGTGCACCAGCTCAGCCCGGGCTCTGCTGAGGGAGCTGTGGGCTTTGGGTGCCACAGGTAAAGAAAACCCTGTCCAAAATGGTCTGAGCCCAAAGAAGGATGGGAGGATGATGATGTTGCGGGCAGCAGGTCCTGAGGACCAGAGGAGCTGAGCCCAACCTCATTGTCCCTCCTGAGACACTCAAACAGCCACTTTAGGGACCATCTCTGGTCACTCTGCACTCAGGACCACCTCCAGACCTGCCCCCAGCTCTGCTGGACACCTGAGCCTGGACACTGGGAGCTCTTTCTTCTCCAGCCAAGGAGAGCCCAGATTCAGCCCTGCAGGACAGCAGGAGAGCAGGGACTTGCACAGGGCTGCAGCAGCTCCCATGGACCTCCAGACACCCCTAAAATTGCATTTTTTCCCACCTGAACACCTTCATTTCGGGGCTGTGGGTGCATGATGTGGAAAGGAGCCTGTCCCTACCCCCCAAAGTGTTGAGAACATTTGGCTTCCAACACAAGACACCCAAACAAGACATTTTTAGGGACTCACATGCCTGTGCTCATTTTGTCATTGCACACATAAGTAATTGTCTGAATATGGTTTTTTGGAGGAGGGAGAGACTCAGCAGCCAGGGAGCAGAGACAGGCGAGCCGAGGAGAGGGGACAGGCAGGGACAGAGGGTGGATCTGGCTGAAGGAGGGGATGCTGGACAGGGCTGGAGTGAGCAGCAGATGCTGGACAGGGCTGGAGAGAGCAGCAGATTCTGGACAGGGCTGAAGGAGGGGATGCTGGACAGGGCTGGAGTGAGCAGCAGATGCTGGACAGGGCTGG